>JAGVSP010004882.1:0-30915 GCA_022494985.1 Micrasema minimum
TGGTCACCAGAGCATTATTATCTTCAGCGGCCAACACGGTACAGCCGATACAAACTTGAGTGAATGCGAACAAAAAACTGGTTGATAAAAATGAAGACTGGTTTGTGTTGTTGGTCGATCTGTGGTCCGTGTTGTGCTCGCTACAGGCTGCAGCCGAGTGGATTCAGTATTCAGTGGATGTGGATAGTGAAGAGATATACACGGGCCTCGGCCGCCAAGTACGATGTACGATACACGATACATTATGACGTAATGTTTGTCTCCGCTCGTTAGTGGAGAGCGGCTCACACTTCGCGTACGTACGGGGAAAACAATTTCGCCCAGAGTACGACGAACTTTAGAGTTTTACTAGCTTTTCTAGGTTACGAAACAAACATACTTATTGCGAATTAATAACACAAGTCTGTACGCGCTTCATTTCGAAATCTTTACCAGAACTACACGCTGACTAATAAATAACACGGTCGATGCCGCAAAATATAATTCGGAGGTAAGAAAACTGAAATTTGTTCACAAATCGAGCAATAACTTCAGTTCTGTTCATGTACTTGTAGGACGTTACATACACGTGCATTGAAATAATCATCCATTACCTACGTTGTGTATATGATTCTCACAGTTCACGGAGATTCTAGTAACCGTCATCTTAGTATAGAAACCGCGTATTCTCTTAATTCGAGAAAATTTACGGGCAAGTGACTAAACAATATATTTCATAATCGTTTAACTTGGAAATGGCAGGTAGTAAGAAGGGTTAGCACGATCTGCCATTCGCGTTCGTGCTGATATCTAAATGCCAGGTCAATCGTGTTTGTCGTCTGCCAAACCGATACTGTACCCAGGTTACAGGATCCTATTCCGCAAAATGCAGACAAGAATCAAACTGAAATGTGCATTTTAAATTTTTGTGCAGCTTGTAAATGCCGATACGCAAAATTGCCTCGAAACGAGAAGCGAAAAAAAAACATTTTTTGGTGAAAAAAGTAATTTTTTTAAATCCTTGCGATGAAATAAATGTTGATTCCAACAAACTAGTTACAACAAAATGGAAGGTTCTTTGAATGCTAAGATGTAAATGTGTACAGTGTACATGTGTAGTATAATAGAAGTGAAGTCTGCGAGGCACAGAGCAGGCGACACGGCATGGAAATCATGTCAACTGCAAGAAGTGCGTTGTACCGAACTTTCTACGGCGCGAAGTGGGCGTAGCTAGTTCCAAACGGACCTCGATTCTCTGAACAACTTGGTAACAATATGAATCGAGATATCCGAGACATAATAAATTATTATTCGGTGGCCCATAACCGGTAAACTGACAGGGAGAAATCTGTTTCGCCGCTGGGACCTATCGCTATTTTGTCATGTGACAAAAATTTTGTACTTCTTGTTAGTATATAGAAAAACGAACCATTTGCATAATGTATATATAATAAAAAACTAACTAACTAACCATCACCCCATTTCCCCGGAGTGGTTGGCAGAGAGGGAAAACGTCATATCACTGTGTCCCGGCACACTTCCCTCGCTTCTTCCACATTCATACGTCTTTTCATGCACGCACGCCGATTAATTTCCAATTGTCACAAGTACACTTTCATGTATATACTTTAATTTGATGATATTTTACAGAAAACCAACAGAAAACATAAATATAAATAATCAAGTGGAAAAAGTTTCAATTACAGGTTTTCACAACATAAGTTGTATTTATTGACTTGCTAAACAAGCATTTGAGAATAAATCGCTGTAATGAAATAAAGACTTGGAAACGTAGGTACGTCACCAAGTTTCTAGTTGAACCAGCTATAGAATCCACAGAATGGAGGAATGTATCTGTATCTGTATCTATACATGTTGTAGGTTTAGCTTGTACTACTGTATCAACGCAAATCTCGATAGTTACCAAGTCTCCGCGGCCAACGGTAAACTGGCCTTCTTGAGTACACTATGAATAGGCCTATAGGAGTATTGGTAAGTATATTATAAATTTACATAAACTAATATAGTATGTATATATTTCTCCTTTACCGCTCGCAATAATAAATAAAACGATGATGATTTATAAATCCCAGTTTTCGTGAATATCACCTGAAAGGGGTTTGGTGGACATTATGTTATGTGAACATGGTAGACATCACAGTTCATCACTAGGCACCTAGGACACCCTGTCTTTGATTAACTACACACATTGATGCAAGTGACAAATTACTAGAAATATACCGTTAACATTGCCTAAATTATGTTTATTGAAGTACTTAGCGTGTTCCAAATAGATTGACAATGCCCGACGCCGACGAACGCGGCAAAACAGCTGTCACAATAAGAAGCTCAAAAAATTATTAAATACGTTTTCACAAGTCGATATATTTATTGTTTTCATAGATGCTGTTTTTTTTTCAAAATGTAAACGTGTATTTTTTGTTGAATGTAGTCCACATGTACGTTTTTACCAGTCTAATATTTATTGATTTAAATGTTTTTGTAGATGCAAAGAGAAACATCGTTGGTTATTATATTTTCTAGATAACCACGAACGCAATAATCTTACATAAGAAGTACAAATAGCGTTATCTAGTCAATCAGAACAAAACGAGAAAATACAGAAATTATGCACATTACTGCAATATCTCCTATTCGATGGGAATAATGGCTGTTTTCCCGCATAGTTACGAACAATGCAATGTAGACAAAGGTAAGCGAAAAAACATATAAAGTATAATAAGCTTTAAAACAATACTGCTCTATAATACTGTTCAATCACTGAACATTACTTTAGTACAAGATTTAATTAAATTAAATATTAGACCCACACGTGGAATAAAATTTAATGTACATAGGTACGTCAGTTGTTGCATCTAGAGATTTTATGAACATTTTGATTCACTGATTCCCTTGGCATTTTGTCACTATTGCTCAATTCATAAAAATAGTTATTCAAAAGAAGAATAGGTGAGAAACAAACATAATGACCAATGCCAAAGTTATTTGAAAATAAACGCATATTATTAACAGACAATAATTATATTATGTAGTACGTAGTAATAAGTAATACTCGTAATTCACTAGGTTCTGATTTCTTATTCTGATTTCAATGCTATAAACAAAAACTTCAGTGGGATACCTGATTAGCGACAAAACTCAGTGAAAGTGGGAAACTTCATATTGGACTAGATTTTGTACATTTTTTATTTGACCCGTAGATTTCGAGAAAATTGAGAGTAAGCAGTTGATTTTTTTCTTCGAAAAACTTTCACAAATTGTTGTTAAAAAAAACAAAGCGTAAACCGATCACAAGAATTTGTGCAAATTTACTAATCTACGGTAGGTACTTTTTAAAGCTTTTATAAGAAAAAAAAAATAAAGCTCATTATGTATTTAAAAGTTGTATTACACATTCGACTCCAAATATTATGTAGATTTACCAGTTTTCGAGTTGTACTACGAGTTTTATTACTCCCATTATATACAATATTTAACTATTTTCTGTACTTGAAAAATAAAAGCTGTTCCAGAAAATATTTGGCCGCAGATAATGCCAGATACTCGCTTTAGCACAGTAAAAATGTGTTTTTGATACGGGGTTACTAAAAATTATAACGCCATTTCATTGCACGTAAAATATCACTTATCTAAAGAGTACATATTTGTATAAAAGATCACTTTAAATGTACCTAAAAAAACAAACTCATATTTTACGTGTATCTATTATTATTGGTCATGAAATGAGTAATCTTTCTATTTTATACACATTTATACACACTGCAACTAATGGATCAGCAGTTAATAGCATCCAAGGTCTTCGTATAATATTAAAGTTACAATAAACATTTTGCTTTTCTCAGATTTGGCATAAAAAATCTATGACGTCAATAGTAATAAGACACAGTTTGTTGACCTTTTGCAGAGGAAGACTCACGATGCGCGATGATGGATGATTGTGAAGTTTTGTTATACAGATCCATAAGTTATATTAGTCATCAGTGGTACTTACAGCAAACAAACAAAGTATCTAACCGGTCGGAAGGGTTCTTTACCTCGTTACTCATTACATAAAGTAAAAATGCAATATATCGTGGGGTTGCTGCCAAAAGTCTGGTAGGTCCACATTTTAGGTATATTATTGAGTTAGCGATGAATTGAGTGTCTTAAACGTGAATATCTATGCCCGGAAAAAAGTTTGTAGCTCCTCCGAATCTCAGTAAAGCAGCTTTACAGCTTATGTTTTTTTCAAGAAAATATCGTAAGTACCGTCAGTTTTTTCTATTATCAAACAAGAAAAAAGTTTGTAAAAAACACTAACAAAATTTTCTCAGGCAGGCATGAACAAGCCAAAATTGGCATGTATCGTTACTGCCAAAAACATTGTAATATCACTAACCATTTTTTTTCCCATTTTAATTTTCTTGCATTTAAAATTAAATGTTTACAGCTGAAATATTGTAAGAACACT
Source organism: Micrasema minimum (assembly GCA_022494985.1). Lineage (NCBI taxonomy): Eukaryota > Metazoa > Arthropoda > Insecta > Trichoptera > Brachycentridae > Micrasema > Micrasema minimum. Next base: position 4,451 of record JAGVSP010004882.1, read on the forward strand.
TACAGTATTAATCCTGACATTAAATTGACAAATTTAAATGTATCATTACAACCCAAAACATTGTAATATCACTAATCAATTTCTTTGTGTTCAATTTATAGTATTTCAAGTAAAAAAATGTACAGCTAAAAGTTTGTAACTGCACTTTCAATATTTTCTCAACAAAAAAAAAGTTGGTAAGTACAACCTTGCTTTTGCAAAATATAATATATTATATTGATTTTGTGTCATTTATTACAACAGTTGTTTTTTTAATATATTCATTTAATATACTTCAAATTATTTGAAAAAAAAATAGCACGAAGTTTTCTATCATTTAGTCTGATTTTTAGAGAGAATGCGGCATTGACGAGTGTAATATTGTGCATAAATTGAACAGCGTAAAAGGCGCGAATTGAAGTATTGGTTGACCGTGGCTCGGTTTATCACAGTCTAGTGAACATTGTACTGCGACTTTGGTTTCGTATCTCTTGGCAGAATGAGGGTATTATTCATTATCTTAATGGAGAAGTGTGTTAGTGATCTCGAGCCATGAGTTCAGCCATTGATCTCTGGAGCCAATCTTCCTAGACTGCTGCTGCTCTCAGTTCCAAGTACTCGGAATGCTGGTCACGGTGTCTACGCCTACACTTCATGCCGCATCATCGGCAGACAATTAGTAGGTACGTTGTACTCAACTTATTGTTTTATTGACTTCATTATCAGTCATACTAACTTACTGTGGAGCCGGTAACCGCTATAATATCCTTGTGACCGGTCACAATACATATAATTAAGCATTCTTTCGTCTAATATAATCGGGTTTATTAATTGCCTGAAGATTTTATATCACAGAATGTCCTCATGGTATTGAGGATTAGGAATCACGGTGCACCAGCGACTACAGTGACTCATCTAGTAATATTTTATTTTAATTTAAAAAAAACAGCCAAAAACTAGATGTAAAAAAGTAATCAAAATGTTAAGATAGTTAGAGTAAGTAGACCGCAGTTTAAACAGAGCAAATATAATAATATATAACCTAAATGTACCTTCAGTGCACATGTTGAGAAACTTTAATGTATTGCCAATATCATCGGCCCAAGTCAAGTCGAACCAACACTATTTTGCTTTTACTGCGGTTTAGGCTCTGCACGATTCATTTTTTTAGAAAAGAATGAGGAAAAACAATATATTATGTAAGTACGCTCCTGTTCCGCTCGCTCAAAAAACAATTCATGGTGATTGATACGTATAATACTCGTAATTAATAATTAACCGCGATGAAGACTTGAGATTGAATGTACAACAGTATGCTTAAAGAGATGTCACTTCATATTTCATAATGGGTACAGGACAAACGAGCAAATAACGTGGATATGGCACACAATGGACGGAAATTTTAATGTCTGTAAAACGATATGTTGATGTGGTCTTGAACCAGAAACCGACCAGTGGAAACGCACCTTACACCGCGCTGTACAAATATATTTATGAAGCTCTTGCGGTACACGGTACACCTGTAGTTCGGTATCTTTATGTCTGCAAGTAAAGTGTATCTACCTACCTGCAGAATCGGCTAGCAAACAATGAAGACGTTAAATCATATTATTACAGGAAGGCAGTTAATGTGTCCGCAGTGAAGTGGGTGGCAAAGCGTTATTGGGCGCCATCATTTGAAGAACATTTTCACATCCAAAACAATACCACCAGCCATGCAAGTAATCGATTTATGAAGCAATGAAATAAAAACGTCATTACTTAGATGTTGAATTTTACTACGATTTTACTATTACACAATTTAATCTAGACTGGCATTAAAATAAAGATTACAGTTCGCAACTGAGAACAATAGTATGTAATCTTGGGTTGACACGCGTTTACTTGGTCGTCATGACACAAGTCCAAGAGCGTTTTAACTTCAATGTAAATATTGTTGAATGTATTATTAAAAATACTTATAATAATAGTTTTCTGTAATACGTACAGCGCAGAAAAGTTGAGTTTAAGGATTAAATTTCGACCCTCCTCAGTGAATATGTGTATAATAATATGTCCGCCCTAGTTGGCTTGATGTGCCCAAGGTGCAAAGTTTCAAACAAAGGAATTTCCTGTTTTTATTGTCCGCTTCTGACAAAACTGGAACATCGCACGTTGGCCGAAACCAGTCTCGCTGCGTCGAACGTTGCGTTACTGTGTCGAAATATCGAATCAAAAAACAAAGAAAAAATCTCTCGAGTCTAGGTATAAGAGAATAACAACGTACTAAGGCTAGAAATCAAAACAATGATGATGAAAACCTGTAACAATAAAGCAACGACAATCTGGTACCTACCAGAGTGTATTTTTTGCCACTGAGACAGTTTTGATTGATTACTGGTTGATTAACTCATTAATTTTTACTGTATACGACGAAAAGGAGAGAGAAGATCCAGGTTACAGGGGAGCTTATTGGAAGGATGAAATGAAGAAGAAATTACAGATCCTTTATTAGCACTGCCAGGACACATAATTACAGTCCACTGGTAGATCATGACACATGTAATAAGTGAGTAAAATATGAATGATGGAGGCAGGGGTGGGCTGCCAATTTTTTAACAAGGGGCTCGCAGGGGGGGGAGGTTGTTGGGAGGGGGGTTTCGTGGGATGGGTGGAGGGGGGAGGGGGAGGGGGGAGGTGTATCATTTTGTTCTAACTATCCAAAAACACTAATACATAATAATGAAAAACAATTAAAAACACTTAATATGCACATCAAACGACAAAATATAGATATGACTTGTTTTTTTTACGGTAGAAAATTTTTATAATTCAACAAATCTATAGACAAAAAATGGGCAGGCCCTTTTTTATTGCGCATCCCTAATAAATAGATTTTCTCGAGAAAATTTCAAAAGGCAACAAAGTTTGAGGTTTCATAATACATTTGAACCATCCACTGAATTGCATTTATGATGTACTGATTTGATCTAAGAATATTAATTTCTCTTAATTTAACAAGGGGCTCGCCGGCCCAAGTAAAATTTAACAAGGGGCTCGCGCGAGCCCCTCCGAGCCTCCTGCAGCCCACCCCTGGATGGAGGTAAAGCGAGTGCTAATGTCTTTATGTAGGTAACACATTTAAGCGACAGGAGGCGAAGATTAAATTATTGTAATCGAATCGCGCATGACGAATATAAGTGAACGTCAACATTAACAAATAATAACATGTTTTGAACGAGCACGGTGTATTCATGGCTCATGGCATACATTGAAAAGTAATTTCGTTTAAAATGTATGTAATTGGACGACACAGATGTTTTGTCAAAATATTAAAACGTCTACTCTAACGGGCACCTGTCAATTATTATTTTAAAGTGGGTAATTTGAACACTCAAAGTGTCACAGTTAAGTTTTTGAGTAATTAGACGGTAAATATGTTTGATTGGCGTTTTGGTTCTTTTTAAGAAACGTTCTTGCTCTCTAAAAAAACTGGAGGGGAAATAATAATATATACTTAACATCTCTATAAAACAACCTATACGTCACGTATTAGCCATAACAACTAGACAGGAAAACGATTTCGTGAAAAAATGTAAATGAGTCGGCAATGGTAAAACATATCGACTATACAAGAGAAATAAAAATTGTGCATAATATATTGATAATATGAACGTTCAGACGGCTGTTTCAACAACAACAGGTATGATAGGATACGTTAATTTATTATAGCAAAACATTTATTATCAGACTTGTACCTAATTATAAAAGTATAAAGCACCCCTAAGGGTGTTTTTTGAAAATCGTAGTAGGAATACCTTCAAGGAGGTTGAACTATAATAATAATCATTTGAAGGGAAAATAAATTGAGATAGATGACGCTTACATTCATCAAAGGAAAATTCATCATAACGACAGAGGAATTACATGATATTAAAAAATATTTGAATATCGTATAAATTGATTGCGTAAAATGTATGTAAAAATGTACGCGGTTCCGTAAAACTAATTTTAAATAATAAGTTACAGTTAAATTTTGAATCACGGTTTTCGGAGAAATCGTTTATCTCTTTTCTGTCATATTTAATCGTACTGCATAGAAAGAGAGGCTTTATGATTATCGAGTTGATAAATTTGGTAAAATTTCAGTGTTCCGCACTTCAAGTCCCCAAATATTATATTATGCTGCCTTCTATAACTGGTCATTACGAGAGTCAACATGAATTTTAAAAATACGGAAATACATCATTATTATTCCTTGGACTTTGATCGTATTCAATGTGGACGGAGAGAGTCGGAAAATGACACCAAAACATAATCCTCAGTAGCTCAATCACAGATGACTATCGACGTGCTAATAAGCGACGAGATAACGATTTCTCACCACGGATGTTTTAACGTTTTTCGCGATCACAATGGAACATCCGTTAAAAGTTATCGATCGGGATTATTAATTACCGCTTTAAATATGAAAAATACGCCAAAACTGTAAGTAAAGTAAAATAATTTAGTTTTATAGAGTTTTAATTGTTTGTGCGCAATTTATCATGCCATTTATTTGCTTTAATAATAATAATAATAATAATAATAATAAACCTTTTATTTAGCATCATCTTTGATACAGTACATAAAATAAAATATAATATAAAAATAAAACAAAATAAATAAAATAGAATTTCATCTGTGGTGCTTGGCAACGCGACCGTGATATGAACGTATGTTCATTGTGATCGGTCTTATGCTTAGCACGTTTTTAAGCACGTCTGGCAATCATCTGTGATTGAGCTACTGGTATTCAGTAAACTGTATTGTACACAGAGAGAATCGTCCATTGCGTCGGGGCCATGTTGGTGTAGCGGTACCAGGTGAGCACAAGTAGGTTCTTCTGGTGCTGCGATCTGGAGAGGGACAATGGGCTGGCGTGCCGAACCTACACCGCAGTATAAGCAAAAACACTCTTGGTTCAAGTTGACCCAAGAGGGCCCAATACAGGGAACTTTGCCAACAAGGGCCATGTAAGTAAGCCAACTTTATATTGAATACACAGAATGCTCGGGACCCTGGTGGCGGATGTGACGGAGGGAGGCTAAACAGGCTGGTCGGTCAACAAGTCGGTCTTCAGTCAACACCGTGGCGCTAATTAAACAGATCAAAGTTGAACTGCCAATATGTGCTCGATAATCGGTTCCAAAGTGAGAACGAAAAAAAAGATGGAAAATCAATGTCATTATCATTTGTAAAACCAAAATTTAATTTGTACCTACTTACATGATTTTTTTTATATTTCGAAATAAATGTACTTTTTCTTACGAATACTCTCAATAACCTTAACAGAAAAACAAAACAATTATAAAAATTGATTGATTATGGCATTTATTTTGTAGAACTCCATGATATCTTTATGTTAAAAATAAAAAAAACGATTTTTTTGGTTCTACGTGTGATTTTTATTATCAAAAGTTAGTGACAATTGTTTCGCCTTGTAAGGGCATTATCAAACTGTGGCGTTTGAAACATTAACATCTTCTTTTTATACAATATTGGCTTATTAACAGCTTAGAAACAATTGTCACTAACTTGATAAATAAAATCACGTAGAACCAAAAAAAACGTTTTTTTTGATTTTAACATAAGGAATTATAAAAATGTTTCATGAAACTTCGTCAATAGTCGGTGTGTGTATATTAAGGTGGGTACATTGAATAAAAAAAGATACATACTTACATCATTTATAAACATTTTTGACTGCGCTGGATACAAAACAGTACCGCATTAATAAATGACAAAAATAAACGCTCGGAAAGTTTCCCAGAAAAATGTAAAAAACATTTACAGAAGCAATAATCAAATCCAGAATATTAAATCCTGACTTGTGTATAGCAGCACGTGTGTCGAACCCGATCACTTCCATAATTCATGAAGCGAAGGTTTCTCAAGGCCTACGCTTGAATAAAATCATGTACCCTCTATGCCAATATTACTTATCTCGTTACACGATGCTCGCTAGAAAGATGCTGAAGAAGTGAGGCGACTAGTAAAGTATGTCTAGTAAAGTATCACGTATCGAAGGCATTATTATCACGTAAAAAAACAAAACCACACAACTTGCATAATATTATGTTGCATGTATGTTTATGTTTTCATTCGTATCCATAATAAATTCAACTCCCACACAAACTGAGAGGCAAATTGAGAGAAAAACAGCTTAGTTTAAGTATTTCTTTTTATTTATATTACTACCAAAACTGTTTTAAATGAGAATCATTTAAATGCTAGGTATAATTAAAGCTAGTTATGATATAGGTATATGCTTCTATCTTCTTTAGCACCAATTCGGTGTACTGCTTTTTGTTGCACAAATATTATACTTACGGTATGTATGAAAACATCGCTTCCGCTAAAACTTTTTTCTACTAATCGTTGAGCAAAATTAGCGTAAGTATTACAATACATGGATTGTGTAAGTAATGAACCTAATGATCGAGAAATGCCATTAAACGGACGAGCGATGGAAAATATTCAAGTATAATGCGTAGAATATTTTAGCGCCTAACGACTTGGAAATCCTTCCGGGGCTGTGGGCAAAGAAAGTACCAACGATCGATAGAAGAGATAAACCCTAAATACAAATCACAGTTTGTGTGCAACGATTTGTGCCTTGCAAGAAACTTTCAGTCCTAAAAGGCGCGGTTTACGAGTAACAAATGACCGGCGAACCAGACTAAGGTCATCCTTTTATTATTCCGCCATGATATTTTCCTTCTTATTCGGAAATGTCAATGGATCAGTCGTGATTCGTGATAGATCGAGATTTGGACGGGAACTACTTGCGAGGTAGGCAATGTTCGGCAATGTTCGTACAATATGCCCACGACCCACGACACACAACAAAGAAAACAATATTACTTCATTAAAAGCAAGGATAGTCGTGGTAAATAAATTAGTACATGCGTCTTAAGGTGGGTACATAATGTTTTAAAAGTATTTGAAATAATATTGTTCAAAATAATGTTTGGTGTTCTCGTTTTTCAACCAGAATTTTTCAATACGAATTTCTTTGATTTGATTTGCCTGATTCATGAATGAAAAAAAAGTGATAATACATAATAATGCCCCATGAATACAAAATGAACCTACCACGTTATAGCTCACACCGACCACCACATTTCTATTCAAGAAACATGTTTCTATCTTTTTCCTATGTAGAGATATATTTTTTTAAATCAAACTTTAGTGAAACAGTACAGAAATAAAATCACTTTTTAGTGATTTCCCAAAGGTTGTTTTTTTTAGTTAGTGCAGTTAATTCACGGTGCAATATGTGTATTTGATATAAAATTAAAACATTTTATGCATTTACCATGGTTACAGCAAAAAACACTAAAATTTAAAACTAAAATGACTATTTACAGAAAAGATAAAACTAACTAAAGGAAGTACTGCAGAAGAAAATAATTAGTCTCTAGTGGGATGGTGGTGGAATAAGTCGGGGGCGTTTATTAGGCGACTCTCGAGAGATGAGAGCCCCTCTTCATAATACAAGTACAGACAAAATTCTGTATAAAACATTGCGTCACTCATAATATTAATTTATACTCGTATATATTCAGTAGTATAGGTTTAAGAATGCTGATGTACTTATACATAACATTAAAATTGTCACTAGTAAGTACCTACCAACCTGCGTGGCGTGATAAAATAAAGTTAAAAAAAACTAAAATAAATTTGGAATTAATGTACCAAAGAAGGTCATGGCAACACAGATCATTTTGCCAACATTGACACTGTAGTTGCAATGTTTTTTTTAAAATTGAAGTTGAACTTTTTTTTGGGAAAATTACGTGATTACGTGGTTTAGTTAGTCGATTTTCTTACATTGAAGTTCATTATTACAGTGTTGTTAATATCAACATATTTTTAAGTTCGTTTGGGTAGATAATAATGTGGCTAAAAGTCACAAAGATAAAATACATAAATAGGTTCGGCCAATTCTGGTCATTTTTCCGGCTAGGAACCGAGCCACATGATGGAGTTTGGTGGGTACCCGAATATTATTCTCACTCCAACACTGAGCATCGATCTCCGCCGCGCGGCGTTGCCGGATTTACTCCAGGCCAAAGCAGCGGGACACCTACACCAGCGCAATGCGGCGACGGTGTGTGAGCGTATGGGAATACACCGCAGATACACGGTGAGCAGTACGAGCGCGAATGTAAACAAATTATTTGTTTACATAGCGTTCACAGTATATTGCATTAATACATTTTTATCATTATTTTCTGATGTAATTCAATAAACGCATTTTTGGTAAAGTTTTTTTGAGGCATAAAACAAGAAAGTAGTCGTACCAAGATAGAAGGTTAAACCGATGAAAAATAGATATGATATATTTTACATTTTACTGGTAAGAACTGAAATAATTAATAATTTATTCTGAACTGTATGAATATGTATGTATTTGTCCGATACAATTTGCTGAATAATAAATGAAAAAGTAATACGCATTATACCTAAAACCCGATTTTTAAAATTCAATGTTTTAACAGTTTTCAAGTTACTAACAAACTTTTTTGCATCTTATTAAGCTATTTTATTCACACATAATTTTTTAAGACCCATTTGTTTTCTAAATCTTTTTATACCTATGTCTTTTCTATTTACTGCATGATATTCTACGGATAAATTTGTCAAATAATTACAACCATTTTTAAAAATTTAAACATAATATTTAAAACACTTTGAGGTATATTTTTTATACGAAAACGGTTCTACATAATTTTCCTAATATTAAAATGATTAATAAATATTAAAAATAATTAGGTTAATAATTTCTTAGTATGTCTGTCATAATTCTAAATTCACAACCGTCTATGTTCTACGCCTATACAATCTTTTGATTATTTTGATTTAAGTACTTTCTACTCACAGAATGAGTTTTATTCATTTAAAGTTCCCGAGCCGTTATATTAAAATAAATAAATGTTTAAATTAAGTTAAATATTTAAAGCGCCCTTGAGTTATATTTATACGAAAATGGCGCTATTTAAATTGTCCATAATAATAATAATAATAATACATACTTACTATTTTTCAAGAACAGTGTGACATAGTTAAACAGTAAATAACGTACATATTTGTTTTATTATATTTCTATATCAATGTCTCTTGGTCAAAGAAACGGCGCTTTATAAGTTACCCTACTCACTGTTACACTTAAGTAATATTATTCTAGTAGTTGTGCTAATTTCACATCGAGGTAGTTAACAATTATTAGGATGCTCGCAAACATGCAAATATAATAGAATAAAAAGTATTGTAATATTATGTAATATGAATAAACCAGGAGGCTAATTAAATATAAACAGTATTATTATACATAGTTAATTGAAAATGACTATTGTTATTGGCGTTAGAGCGTTCATCGGAATGTTGTCATTCACCCAGTACAGCGGATTGAATAGTAATCTATGTGTACGTAGGTGGTGGTCGATTGTCGCTTGTAGTGGTGAAGTAGTGAGCGCAATTGAGGAACTTTGAATGTAGGAGAAGATAACCGTGTCGGTGTATGTGTGACGAAGTTGTAACTTTAAAGATTCTTTACTGGTGTGCGAGAGACGGAGTTGTAACGCCACGTTGCCATTTTGGAGATTAGACTTGGACCGTTAATAGCAAAAAACGACTGACGACTGTCTCGTGCATTTTCGTATTATCACTGCGCTCAAAGCTTCAGACTATAAAGTCAGTATAGTTCGTGACACAAGCACGGACAAAAAGTGTGTTTTCAATTTAATGGCACCAGATAAAACTGAGCAAAATGTACAATATACAGTACGTAGATATATGTAGATACGTCCGGGAGAAAAGTAAGCAAGAGAAATAAGTCAGAAATTAAAGCTTATTTAAAATGTAGCATTGATATATTTTATATTTCTACTTAACAATGTTAATACAAAAACTTACTGTTCTTATAAAGTTTACTTTAGACTCGCGAAAATGTGTTAAATAAAGACGAGCGTACGGAGTGGGGGAGCTACATTTTTAGAAATAAATTTTGAATATAATCAACAGTTTATAATAATTATGAAATGTTTTTTTATACAATAAAAATACAATCATAGTTTGTAGAAATTAATTTAGTTATTTCTACTTAACAATGTTAATACAAAAACTTACTGTTCTTATAAAGTTTACTTTAGACTCACGAAAAATGTTTAAATAAGATTTAAAATTCAGCTCTCACAAATAAAAAAAATACATGAAAGAATCTGAAATAAGTATACTTTATTTTTTAAAAGCACTAAGTTTAGAGAAATATTTATTTCATTATTACTATGCATTCTTAAAAAATTGCATCACCAGATCTGTGATTTAAAAAAATTATACATAAGTATAGAAATGTTCAAACCTAGCATTTTATCTTAACTAAGTATATGAATGTACATAATAATATTAAGTAATATAATAGGGCGTTAAAAAGAGACAGAGGAGTAAGTTTTTAAAAGTAAATTATATATATTTTATAAGTATTTATATAACTAATTAACCATCACGCAATTTCCCCGAAGGGGTACGCAGAGAGGATAGAACGCCACACCAGTCTGTCCTGGCACACGTCCCTTGCTTCCTCCACATTCATACAACATCCATGTATATTTTTTATTAGCTATCAGGATGGAAATCGCCACAAAAGTAAACGATAAACATAAGGCAATTATTGTATTTAGGCGTATGGTGATGGATAAAAAATACAGAAGACGAGAATTGGAAGTCAAGTGAGAGTTTGGTATTTTTTGGTAGGTGTAGGTAGAGATGGTAACCTCACAGAACGACCGAACCAGAAACGTCGCCAGCCAACCGAAATAAAAAAAAATCCACCTGACAACACTGCAGAACACGTCCGACTGACAGAATCATCTCATACAGATATATTTATAAAGAATAGTAAGCACCTACGTATTATTATGAAAAGCTAGAAAATGTACATAATTAAAGGCGCACACATTGACATCTACATTCTGCAGTATACGAATACAATCACACATGCTCGCTCTATAAGCGACGCACACAAAAATAGGTACTCGTAAATAAAAGAGCACATTTGTTTGGATATCCCCTGTATTTATTTATACGCTGCGAGTGTAGTAGTGAGGTCGCTTCACGGACCATGGCGGGCACCCCGGCTATTCCCAATACACTGGGTGCTGGTATTGGAGGAGACTGTCAGTGTATTCGCGTTATATAAACACGCCACTACGTATAGGTCGGGGCAGCGTTGCCGGATTTATTTTAACTTCACTACTGTTTCTAAGAAGCGATGTTGCCAAAATATTAAACAAGTGCCGTGAATTTGTGAATTGGATTGATTGCCGCGCGCCGCCCGCTGACGTTTTTATGCAAGGAAGTTATGGAAAAAATGTTTTAGAGCAACGAAATTCCCCTGTCTTTTGCATTCGAACTATTCTTTTGATTGTGTTATATTTAAAACCTTATAATATTTTCAAATTATACATACAACACACGTCTTTGTGTGAACATTTAGTAAAAAAAAGTACATTTACTTGTGTTTTATAGGTTGTACTTTTACATCATTATTATAATCCTTCCGAGAAACACGCAAAAACTTTGGTATATAACAGGTTGGAATAATGGTAGAAAAATAAAAAAGATTTTGTATTGAAAAAGGTTTGTATTCCATACCTGCCGCTGAAGGGCGAATTCCAGACCTACTATTTATTCTTGGGTAGCTATTATGTATACTTCCTACAGGATGCTTTCACAAAAAACTAAAAAACCAAACCTCGCTTACAGGTGGAAATAATAATTATTAATTTGAAAACATTAAATGAAAAGATAATTATTTTGTTCACTTACATACATTGCAGAGCATTATATTGAAGTAACTTTTTGACTTAGAAAACTACTTGTAAATTAATGTAAACATAAAAATAGCCGGTAGATTTGCGAAGTTTATGCTTGGTTAACCAACTCCAAGAACTTAGCTACGCTCAAAATGTCAAGCTTTTTTATGTTCCTTTTCTAAAACAAAACCAAACTAAGAAGAGAAATAAATATTCTCGGAATAGAAATATGAGAGCTCCAAATACAGATACCTACTCGACAAATTCTTAGTGGGGAGTATAATACATACAATGTCGAATGTCTGCCTCGTGTGCCGTAAAACACGATTTGCTTCAAATGTTTTAAAAATGTGCAAATTTAGTATGATTACTCAACATAAGTATATTTGGAGATAAATATGATTGGAAGGTAATTAAGAATACTATAAAACTAGCGTTAGTAAAAAAAAATCAGATGCAGAAGTGTTTGTTAGTCCAAATTTTTTGTAGGTATACAATCATAATAATATGAATAAAAAAGTACCATAATAAAACGATAGAACATGGTGATAGGAACATAACGCATCAATAAGTCTTTTTTTAAATTTAAGGACCTACATGAGTTACTTCATATCATTAAATTAATTATTCTTATGATCAAATGCGAATATTTTCTCACGTAACATTACGATGCGATGGTGTAGATATGTACAGCTTGAAAATGCACTTTAGAAGGCCAAAATGAAGAAATTGACTAGGTAATGTACACCAAAATCGTACATACTTAAGGCTAAGAAATAAATGTAGCAATACGTATGCGACATTCTTCTTCTTCTTCTTCTTTCGCCACGTTCGCTCTTATGTGGAGCATGTGGACATCACTAGATCCCTCCAGGAGACCAGCCAGCTCTCTCGCCTCCTCCCACGTCAGGCCCGCATCTATCAGATCCGCCGAATACATTCGTAGGATGGTCATCGATGTATGCGACATTAGTAGCCTTAAAATAATCATATTGATTTACAACATTAGCGATTGAACAACTGAATTAATAGGGTTGTTTCCGATAGCACGAATATCCTTGAAAACGTTATAAATATTTAAAGTATATTTTTACAATTCCAACGATATAAAACACAATGATCAAAAATGTTGTTTTTTATTTATAAATTTATGTTTTAAAAACACGAAATTACGAGTGACTTTTAACGCCCGTCATTGGCTAATGACGTCATACCCGTCCATTATAAAAGGCGGGAAATTCATTACGAAGTGAGCGCTCATATTGATGTGACGTCACACCGCATGCGCGCCAAATGGAGGATTTTGCGAGCGATTTGAAAAAGCGCTATTTCAAACCGCGCTAGAAAATTCATATGACATCGTAAAAATTTAAAAAAAATTCCCTTGATATTGTTATTTTTCAATCAATTTTTGAAATAAAAAATAGAAAATCGGAAAGAACCCAATTGCACGCATAAAATTAAAAGCGCATTGGCTTAATGGCACAAGTTGATGCGAATATAATAATATGTAATGGGACATGCAAGGCTCTAGCTCTCAACCAACTCGTAGTAGGCTGTCTGCCTCTTTGTATGACGCGCTGCAATGACCGATTAGCTTACATCCTCTGGACAGGCGGGAGTGCCGAGGGGTAACAATCAATGTTAAGGGTGTTATTAAAACAGTCGCAAGATACCCGCAATCAAAATTTTCATCACTGCTAATCCATCGACGTCTAAATCATTATTGGTATACATTGAACGTCGATAACAGGTGATTTTAAAGATTGAACCGATTACTACATCACGGACATGCGGACAGTAAATCAAATTAATTGTAAAAATAATACCATAAATATATCTAATCCGTCAAAGCATTATGGATGATTAGGATTGCTGTGGGAAAAAGTGAAAGTTTTGTACCATAAAATAAATCTAATCGTCAAGGAGGTTAAAGCTATTGCACGTAAAAAAAAAAAGCTTTATGTACTATCCGTCAAGAGGTAAATATTCAGTAATGTTGCTATCCAAGTGCAAAAATAATGTTTGTGCAAATTTTTGTAAATATTGTACATTTTAAGCTTAACAATAAGTAAAAAAAACATTCCGATAACGATTAGCATATTGGAATATAGGAATTTTTGTATAGATTTATTTTTTCATACATATTGAAGCAAGTTTAAAAGAAGTGATATGGATTGGTTTTGTCACGAGTCACGACTAAATACTAGAAGAGAAATTGTGCTACGCAAAATGCACATAGTTTGAGGATGAAGGTGAGTAGAAGTGATTTTTAGAAAATAGTTATTCTTATGAGTACATATTGGTTGATATTGGAAAAATCAAAAATTATTAGTAGGTACCAAATTTCGTTACGAGTACGTTTTTTAGTACGTCCTTTTCTTCGCGACGTAGTAAATAACCGACACGCTTTATACTCTACTGGTGGGAAAACGAAACGAAGAAGTTCGGCAATTGCCGAGCAAACTTCGCGACAAAAACCCATCTGTACAAAAGCCGAAAAGAATAGAAAAAGCAATTATTCCGCGTTTACGGTATCCGGCTCGGGCAAAATCTTCAAAAACGACAACACTCTGGGCGCTGCCGCTGGTGTATCTATTCAGTCGTGATAATCGAAAAATGTAGGGGGACCGGGCGTAGATAAATATGGCTCACCAAGGACGGGTGATTCACATCTCACGAGCGAGGAGTGACGCAAAACTTCGGGTACTTTCCTAACAACATGGAGCGTGGAGGGCAATCCTCGAGGGCTATCGATCCAGGGGGCTCAAACCGACAAAAACACTGAGCCGTGGCTATCTATTCCCTCTCGGAGGACCTGTCAGATCGGCTTGGCACCGCTCTTGAGCCTATTATTGATGTTCATCCACTCGATTAGACGTGTATATCAACGCTAAACCTCTCGGGAATTATTAGTCATTTAAGGCCGTTAATTGTAAGCGGTAAGTAACCGATCATGAAATGAGAAAACAAATACCAGCAGCTGCTTATACGTTTATGTTAATTCACACGCAAACATACGAAGACTTGAGCTTATGACTGACAAATAAATAATGGTAATAGTGCACGGGAGTTAATCGGAGGCAGAGAACAAAATAAAACTCACGCCTGTATTACGGAATACTAGAGCAGTGGAATACAAGAGCCAATAAAACTGAAAATTCATCAAAATGCGCGTTATGTAAACACACAAGAAAAACAGGCCCCTGTGCCAAAAACATTATTCAACACAACCTGGTACATTATGCTATTTTCTTAGAGAATACTTAACATTTAAAAGTATTCAGGATAGGACTGTAGATGTAGGTACTAAAAAATATATTTGTAAAACATAAATACTTATACATAGTTTAAGATTTAGTCTTCGTTTACTTTTTTAGAATGTTGTTTTGTATACTTAGACAAATTATAAAAAAGGCCGACACATATTTATAAAACACATGTTTTGTTTTTTTTGTTTTGCTCCGTTAATATGATAGGTGATGTGTCTGTGTCGATATTACAATCATCCAGTTTGCAGGTTTTCTGCGGAAATGTACTCATCTTTGTATGAAATGTTTTATTGAGAATAACTTTACTGTTCTATGTTTACGAACAATACCTTATCTTAGAAATAGAAGGGGAGTTATTTGGAGCGACTGATTAAAAAATATATCATACAATTAATACACTGATATCACCACTATCGCGTCATCGCAATCACGCAAGTAAGTACTTAAGTAAACCTAGAATACATTTATTTTTTACACCCACACAATATGTCATGTTGTATATACGTTGGGTACATAAGTAATACCTAATAACTATTAAGTAATTAAGGGATTAAACTTGAAGTGACGCAGAGTATTTAATTATTTTAGTATTATGTTTTCTATTTTAACCCTTTCTTTTGCAATGGATACTCCAACTACGAGAAATATAACATGTTTACTATTCTATTGGAATATTTTTGTTTGATTGTAAAGACAAACATGTTTCTGTACATTGCCAATAGAGCGCAATTGAGAAACTCCCTTATTGGATAATGTTAGTCGAAAAAACATTTTTTGTAAATGGGTGAGAATGGACAGTCGAACAAAGGGTTCATAATAAATAGGTGGCTAATAAGTAATTGAGAAACTAAGATGTCTAACGGGAAAACTACAAGGATGGAATCTGTACAAGGCTACACAAATATTATAATAAAAAGTTTTTCATGTTTGTTCTAAGTAGGAAGGTACTAACATAATTATTGTTGATTATTAAAACAGGTATATTTGGACTTTGGATATATGCTAGCGACAAAAACACAAAAAAGTGGCTTGTACGAAATTACAACAACCTTCAAACACTGCGTGTATTTATGGTCATTATTTTTTATTATTTCTCAGTTTCATTCGTAACTTTTTCTAAGCTAGACAGAGACTTGTTAAGTTAACTAGGACATGCTATTTCATAGGATCTTCAAAAATTTATGTTCTTGTACTTTTTTGCAGTGAAACAATGAAAACTATATCGATTCTTCCATACTAATATCATTTTATAATTCTTGTTTCCTCTAAGAAGTTGAATTTGAGACCATTGTCTAAAAAAGAAGAAAATATTATCTATGAAAATGTAATATCACTGCCATAGACTTATATTGATTTGAAACGAGCGCGTTTATAAGTATGTTTAAATTATCCCATGCTTAATATTTATAAAATGATGACTTATTCGATGGGTGTATACTGAATTCCATCCTGCCAGGACAAAACAGCCTGTTAAGTGGAATGTTTCAGCAACCTGAATAATACCACCACCGCCACCGCCACCGCGTCACGCATTGCTCCTGAACCTGACTACTCATGGACAGCAAGTAAACAAGCCTTACATTAGACAGCTTGTTCCAGAGACAGCGTACTATCACTTCACCACGTATTTCACCTCAGCATATCGACACACATTCGGCACATTAATTGCGGAAGCCTTATTCAGGCGTCGCGGTAACAGCCCACCGCTGAAGGAACGTCCGCATTACGAAACAGAGACTACGAAGAAAATTAACCACGTTGGCGTAATAGTCAGAACACGGGTTCAGAATAAGTCGACGGTAACGTTATTGCATAGAACTAACATCGATAGCCGAGCACATCTGACTGACGTGGTTCTGCCTTAAGCATAGGAGTATAGTCCATTTCCCGAGCGAACTAAAACATTACACGCGCGCAAAATATTTATGAAAATACTGGCGAGTCACCACACTCACTTGCTCACTTTACTATACACACACATTATATTACACTTTATTATTGTGATTTCAATAGCGATACATTCCTCGCGGAATCACTCGAATAAGGGAAATTCACATGCCAAGTACCTACTAGCTACTGCTGAACAACGTGCATGCCTACATAGTATACGCTTATCAGCACTATCGCTTGTTATGTAAAATATCTACATTTTTACATTAGGCACTATACATAGCAACACATTATTGCTTACCTAGATTGGCGATATGGAAATCTAGGATATTTGAGAGATTAGAATCTGAAGTGATAGAGGGAATGATAAAAGAACCATTACATGGGACGTGTATTTCAGAGAATCTATAATATTATCATAATAATATTGTTCTTAAGAGTAGGTACCTACTTACAATCATGCCATATTTTTTGCACACCGGTAACTCTGAATTTACCATTAGGTTTATGTGACAGTTCGAAAAGATTGAATTTTGTATATCAGGGGTAATACTCGACATTTTAAAGATTTTACAAGGGGCAAAAATATTCTACTCAGGCCTTGGTCGGGCGGCTCTGTGGGCCTCTGTAAATTAGGTTTCTGTTTGTTGGGACCATTGATTAATTAATACATGGTTGGGACTATTTAGCCAATCAACTAAAGGTGGAACAACTAAGAATCGAGGCGCCGAAGCGCCGAAAAGCCCCGCAGGGCTAGCATTTTACAGTCTGAGACTGTTTATCTCTGCTTGTTTTTACATTATAATACGACAGTGGACCTGTGGAATTGATACATTTAGAATATAATGCCTTAAATGACAGTAGATTCCAATCGTCATTTTTATCTGCAAAAATATTTTAAAACCTCAATACACACTTGTTATATTGAATACGGATGACATCTATTAATTATACGCTGAGAAATAGGATAAAATTTATACTATTGTTTTCTGAGTGCCAACGTTAGGATCGCATAACGTAACGTGTAAATATTATAGCTTTGATACACATATGATTATTTATGGACCTTATCATCTCTTAAAACAATGGGCACCCGTAGCACTTGATATTATTTGAAGTTCACACACTACACCGCAGTCAAGGAAAAGGCTCTACTCAGTGGGTACTCGTGGGGAATTCCATTCATACTAAACTTGTTTATTCATACTTTATTTATTATTTACAACTTAAAGCTTTTACTAAAATTCACCCGTGCAAAACGTCAAATGCTTACAGAACAATAAGTAAGTGAAATGATATTGTCAAAGACTATGTACAATAATTACTGAATTTACCGCCAAATAATACAAACAAATTATAAACTTCAACCAATGCCTTTAATCACACGTTTCCCTCTTTTAAAACATAACATTAAACTTGTACTGGGGTGCTCATTTCAATGAAGCTGTATTGTGTAAATACATAATCTACCAAGATTATACAGTGCTAAATATAGGTATATTTTAAAAATTTAAGTAACGCTAGGCCTTACCCAGCTATGTTCCATTAGCTTAAGTCATCCTAATGGTATGATAATCATTTATTTAGGGTTTGAAAAATAAGATAATTAGGCACATTTTACGTGTGCATAATGATAATCGCTCTAGATAGAAAATAAGGCTATTAGATCTTTGTAATGGATAAGCAAATAGACTGAGAGCATTCACTTTACGTGAAAACTAAAAACATTCTTAAGTATACCACAAGCCAAATTACCGTGTCGTCTTATAAAAAATCCATAAGTACATTATTCGTATTATTTTATTTCTAGTAGACACAAAGGTTGCAGTATAAAATTTAATTTACTTTTATTGGAAAGGTGGGTAATCTTAAGAAAATGACGTCATTGAAGTCAATATACTCAACATTACTCAAGAAATCAATGATGTCCATGACATAGTTGGTAGTAAGTTGTATAAAATTCGCCATAAGTTATCACCGCTAGATAAAGAATAATCTATTGTTTCCTAACCAGTTAGGTACTTCGGAGTACGCTAGGCTGTTCCAACATTAACACAAACGCCTCCATGTTCGTACAACCTTTATAAAAGCTTTGTCTGCTACCCAGTCTCGATTATTGACCAATGAATTGGTTACTATATCACCCACAGACTGAAATCCACAATTCTTAATAGACTCGAAGAACTTTAAAAAATGTGTAGGGAATAAATCCAGTGCATGCAAATGCAAGGATTTGGATATACTAAAATCTTGTCAGCTTTTTTGATACCGTGTAAGGTTGATATTTTTCTCACATTTCTAATGTAAAGATAACGATCGCCTATTATACTATGTCATCAGTCATCAGGATAATAATTGATTCAGCGAAATTGTTGGATAACCTAAAGAAAATAACAGGTTCGATAATTTGGGGGTTTTAAGACGACGTAAACGTAGAAAGTTTTAGTAATAAAGTCAAATCTCAACAATGTTTTAAGTCTGCATCAAGTTCGTGTTTTGTAAGGATTTAAGTCTCCTAGGTTGTGTGTACCTAGGTACTATTCAGAGTCAGCGAACTTAAGTCATTCGTAGCAAAGTAATAAGTATGTAAGTTTTTAATAAAAAGTAACCAAGATCATGATTCTATGTTTCATAAGGACAAGATGACATTTCGGCATGTTTGAAATTAATGAGACTCTCTTAGTTATATTCCCTGTCAGCATTGAATGTAAATTAGGTACATACCACATATGTCATTGTATGTGTCGAGGAACGGTACTGGAGAAGGTATAAATTAGAAGTGTCGCAAAAGTGCTCGGTACGGCACATGTCCTAAATATTGTAGGTACCAGTGGCATTATAGGCTTTAGTCCCGGGCGGTCGGATCGATCCAGGGGCGGCGCGCGCGCGGTGCGCGGGGGCGGGGGCTGTGCACGCCCCCGAGAGAAAGTGACAGCCCTGCTGGATACTCGTGTGTACTTACTACAGTACCTAGTACCCATATACTGCAGGGTACATGGACCCCGGGTGCATTTACTAGTTTCGAAAAACAAAACTGAGTAATTAAAAACATAGGTACTTGTGTATTTTCGATCAGTAGTTTATATGGAAGTGTAGGTACCTACATCCTTATGATAAAAGTTTTTATGCAAATGTTTACATATTTACAATTTTACGTTTACTAACTTTTATGTCTACAGGTAAGTGAGATTTAACACGTCACGTTGTTCAGGAATTTTTAGTAAAATATCTATATAAAAGTAGAAATAGCGTAATAATATCGGTGCAATTACCGGTAAGTTATTCAAAAATATAAACATGGATTTATGTTAAAATCTTATACCCGCTTTATATGGGACAGTTTCTTGTTCAGAAAACTACACAGTTTCTTGTTCAGAAAACTGTGCAGTCTGTCAAACTTCTGTCAAAAGACACGCTAAATATGTGTATTTTGAAACGCGATTGTAAGTTATTATCGTATGTTTGCTCTCAGGAAATTGTATATTTAGCTAATAATGTAAATATGTTATTGGTTTTTTACGTATTTAAAAGCATACAAATAAACCAATGTCTCCTTAAACGTTTACATAAAAAACATTGACTGTCATGTCAGCTTAAATCCGACACTAGCACACAGTTTTTCATGCAGTTTTACCTTTATACGGGACCGTTTTCAGACTGCACAGAAAACTGTGTAGTAAACTGCGCCATATAAAGTGGGCTTTTGTGGTAGGCACACTGCACATATTAAAATATGTATTGCTTACCCAGTTTTACATTAAAAATAATATTACAATCCGATTTAAAGCCACTTAAAACTATTCTAAAAAAAATTATTGTTATGAAAAAAAAAAAATCTTAAAAATAACTGTGATCACCCAAGTATCTACATGTAGATAAATTATATCTTATCATCTTCCAGTGCAGAATATTAACCACGGTTCCTGGTCACGCATTAAATCAATTAATCGAGATAGAAGTTTGATTTTCTGCCACATGAGATATTCAAGTAAGTTTGTATTAAGTATAATAAATGACATATTTGAAAATTCATACACTTAAATTGAGTTATTAGAATAAGCACTAAAAAACGCAGTCAACGGTTTTGGGGCTGTTGCAATAATTGATTTCCATTAAAAGCAATAAAAAATGTATCGGATTATATACAAAATGATTTGCCCTAAAATAACTTTATCGCTGTAGTATCTAGATTCTAGATGGTTATGTAAACCAAAAGGGAAATAATAGTAGGTATATTACAAGAAGCCCGAAACTGCGGAGATAGTGGAATACGCAGAGCGCAGTCATATTTTTGCTTTTTCCGCGTAGGCGGGTACGCACAAAAATAATGGGCGGGAAATCCTCCAGCTCTAGCTTGCTTTATTGAAAACTTTCTCAGAAAATAGCCAGATTACTAAGATACGGATCCTACGTTATTATACATATATCTATGGGATTTCGGATGCGAACACATTCAATAAGAAAGGGGGGATTCGAGTCAAATCTACTTTTTATTTTAGTTTTATAGATCCATTTTGTCACAGAAAAATGTACATACGACTTTTGAGTAACATAGGCTATAACCTAACAAAATTCTTAAGGTTCTGTATTTTTGCCGCTGACATGGAAATATCGAGCATTTTTTTTATTGAAGAGCAACTAAGAACAAGTACATAAAACGTAAAATAAACTTATGGAAAATACGTGCAGACAAAACTTCACAATCTACGAAATATTTATAAATCCTATTACTATATCAAAAAACAAGGATCGGCGATACGAGTATTATCAACGATGGTGTTTTATATTGCGATCACCAACATTAAAATATATCGCAGTTGTGACCGCGTATTTTGGGAAATCGATCATATATCTCAAAGTGATAATAATCAAGCTTTTACAAAATAATTTGAATTAGTTTAATTAAGATTTGGATTCTTTTCTTGTTATTCCCTTTTTTTTTTAACACGTAAATAGTTTCGTGTAAATTTGAGATTTATGTGAGTTTTGTATGGTAAAATAAATAAAATTAATTAATAGATATTTATATGCATGTATTTAACTCCTCTGAATCAAGCTCTTTTGTTAGGATTTTCATTAAAGCCTGGTTTGTTTTTTGCCAATTTTTAATGAAAAGTGAGCCTTCAATTTGCGTGTAGGTATGTGTTGCTTAGGTGTCGTGTATAGTTGTAGCACTAAGCCACCAAATCCTCGAGCCGTCACCCACTCTTAGTATAAGTAGGCAACATTCAAATTAAACCTTAAACGTAAAAGTGACGCTAATTCAAAACACTTAAAAGTGGTTACGATTTTCCCAAAAAACAGACAGAAATAAGTGTGAGTTTAAAATAAAAAACATCAATGGCAATCGTCCGTCTTCGGAAGACAATGAAAAAGCAGCTTCTCTGGTGTGTGAAGTCCTATACGAGACCTGCACAGTCGACCACATCTCTCACACCTCCAGGTTGTGGGGGGGGGATCCAGTTGGTAGCTGCTTCGCTCGCTGTCTTCTAAGTCTCAAACTCTCCAGCCAGATACTGTCATGTGCTTCTCTGCCTTCCCTTAGCTCCCTCCTCCATGCCATCCTGTCCCTGGCGTGACTTTCCCAATTATCAGGATCTATGCGAAATGTCTTCATATCGCGTTTACAGACATCCTTAAAGCGCAATCGCTGACCTCCGTGGGATCTTTTGGCATCGCAAAGTTCACCATACAAAATGTCTTTTGGCATCCTCCATACGACTCGCTTGGCCGAGCCAGCGCAATCGTTTCTCTTTAACGCGAGCCATCGCCGAAGCCATAATGATTACTAAAGAGGAAATCATAAGAGGAAAACCGCAAAATAATATTGTTGGCGAGAAAGGAAATGTTACCTGATAAAAAATAATTTTAAAAACAAACTTCAAGGTTGTTTTTCATTATGTGTGGTTGGTTCTGTATTATACTGTGAAATATTTTTTAATTAGTTCTCTTGCCATGCAGGATAAATCTTCGTGACATCGTCTATGTATCTGTGCGTACACTGTGTAATATTTACACGCGTGGGTTCACCTACGCATTAAATTGTCCACCCACAATCCGCACATCGGTACAGGTACAGGGTACAGGTAATTTGTATATACTTATTATATATACTTATATTATACTCGTATTTAGTTAAATCCTGACGGAAATGTAACGTTGTTGTTACAGTGGAAGCCGAAATTCGCACCCGGATGCTTCCCAGGGTACCGAGTGACTACCAAACTGACCATAGACAGACCGAAGGTATTACAATTTCGTATACATACTTATCTTCTAACCTTTCTTGAGACGGGGAATATAATATACACATAAGTATCACATTTGTATATGTATTATAATCTAGATATTTATAATAGTTTCGCATCGTCTTAGTCTTTATGCAAATTGACAAATTTTATTTTATTTCCGTTTCTATCCTCTCTGCCTACGCGTGATGGTTAATCAGTCAGTTTCTCGTTTCCGAATTCAGCAATTATAACTTTATAAGGAGTAACAAGTAGTCGTTTACTGCATTTCGGGTTCAAGGGTGAAAATTCAAAGCATTTTACCAAAGTATCGCGGGTCAATAGCCGACATATTATTTAGTAATACATCTTATGTATTATATTTATACAGTGATGCCATAATCAGGATGATTTGTGATTTAGTGAATAAGATACTTCTTAATATATGTATTCATGAAAGTGTTGAAATGAACAACAAACATGACTCTTACTTTTCTAGAAATAGAGGAAATTATTGTATTTTACGATTGTGTTGCGATAAATTAAATTAAAATTACTTAACTATTTTTTATTAGTGCTAACTACTTTATTTTGCAGACAAAAATTCCTAGTAAAATAAAAAAAAAAAACAGTCCAACAACTTCACAAAATGTCAGTACCTACCAAGTTCACGTCGATTTAATGGTCGGATAAAAAAAAATTGACAAATAATGGATGACAGTAATAAAATATTGTTTCGCGAAGAGAATTCTGTATTACAATATGAATAATAGGTAAAATATAACAGAACTATGGATAGCCGAAGACTGGTGTGGTAGTGCTGAATGTCTGATGAGGTGGTGGCGGAGTTGGCGCTGTAGGAGTGCCATTCAAATATCAAACAGAAACGTTACGGCAACAGGCAGATGGCATAATGCGGCCGGCAAGTGCCACCGCTGCGCTGAATCAATTTACATAACAGGTCATAAACAAGTGTTCGGCGATAGCGCGGACGGATCCGGCACGAGTCGCAGGACCGCGACCTGCGTCATCGTACACCGACCACAGCGCGGGCGGAGGCGAGCGTTATGGACCATTTTACCGGAGAAGCAACTGGATTCGTTCGTTATTCTTACAATACATCCGTGGTCCCGAGCGCTATTCCACACTAGTTTATATTCGCTAGTGTGGTAGGTCGAAAGGGATGTCCCGAGGGACATCAAGGATGAATTTTTATTTGAGGAGTTTTGGGAAGCTAACCTCAAGGGCAAGGTCCCTGTCCAAAGAGGTTCAGAAGGCCACCAAAAGGGTTGCCTATTTTGGCCCTCGGGACAGGCTCGAGGTTGGCTGTATCTTTTCAGTGCACCCCGAGGTCAGGTCCTGGTAAACCAGGAACATGTGCTATTATAAAGTCCTTCCTTTTCCTTTCCTATGGGTATTTTGCGTAAGACTGTGTGACTTGTTTAGGTTAGGATGTGTATAGGGTGCGGCAGAGGACGCATGAAATAGGTCCGCCAGGTAGGATGACTGGTGATACTGTGTGTTATGTTTTAGGACGCTTGGGAGTAAGATTTACTCCACTCTTGTACTTTCAACCCTCTCCTTCCTTTGGACTTAGCCGGTGTTGCTGCCGCAGGGAGATGGTGCGGGCGGGAGGCTGCAGTTGGGCGGGAGGTAGCCGGGGTAGAGGGCCAGCTCCTCGAGCAGGTTGGGGAGAATTTTATAACAATCTTAGGGCCGAGACAGTGATAGGGGCAATGAAAGCATTTGGTCACTTATATAACCTTTTCTTCCGCTTTTTCCAGTTAAAACTGAATCTTTTAAATTTCGTTGATTAGCTTTAAAAAATCGGTAGAGTTGTGTTGGACTGAAAAAAGACTCAATAGTCTTTAAAACAGTCTAGGGAAAGGGTGGTGCTTTCATTGTAATGTTCGCTATTCTACAGTCGCTCGCGTCTTTTCTTGGTGAGCGCTACACCATTCCCAGCAAAATTATTGTAACGGGACACCCAGCTATGGAAGAACACCGACACTAAATAATTCAATATCCATCTTCAAATAAATTGCTATTCTCAATATGTAAAGAGGCACGATCCGTCTACCGAGAACTTTTCCAACGTCGTTAGAAATAGTGCTGGAATTATCGATCCGAAAACTATTTCGGGCACGAACAACGCCAGCGCTAGTGTCGGATCCAATATCTAATAGTATTGTATAACGGACCATACGATGGCTACGGAAGGTAAGAAGTAAAGCGAATCTCCTGTGTACCGCGTGGCGATTGGTGCCAATAATTATTGGATCACGTATAAGAGTCGCTGATAATACTAATTTCGTGATGAGTCCAATTATGACCCGCTATAAATTTTTATACAAATTATTTCCCGTGATGCTGACCAATCAACATCTCATTATTATAATGATTTTAAAATAAAAGAACTTTATAAACCATTAATTTTTCATTCCGGAGCGGTCGCGTGACAATGAAATGACTAACGTTTTTTTCGTTAATTTGTTAAAAAGTATGTGCGTCGAGTTACAGTCTGATAAAGGTACTGTTACGCGAAATAAATGCAAAAAAAGCGTTTCCTACCGAGAAGTTGGAACGTCTCTTTTTGTCTAGAAAGAAAGGTAAAAACTCGGGTACTTAAAAATCCAAAGAAAATGACGACTCTTTGTGAAATTAAAGGCCTTTATAGCACCTGAGAATACGAGGTGGACCGGTTAAATTCGGTCCAGGGGAGACGGAAGATGACAGAAGCGGGGGGAGAGAGAGACGGCGAAAGAATGGTGTGGTGGGCGCTGTTGCCGAACTCACTGGTCACGTATATAATAATGTAGTACGCACTGTAGGTACTCGCGTAGCTCCAGTTTATTATTATGGCCGATCTATGCCTATGTATCGGCTCCCGGGTCCTCCCCCTCCTCTCGCGCCTCCCCCGCCACTAACATCTCGAGACATCCGCGTCTCGAGGGCAGATTTCCAGTTGCTAACTTGGCTTTTTCCAGCGCCGAAATAAGTACGTATTTTTATGCGCAAAACATTCAAATCAATAAATATTTGCATACGTACACGTAATCGACGCTGGTAATAATGTCGCTGACTAATGTATCGGATAATTTTAATTGTATCCTTAATGTGTCATTCAAACTTCTATAAAACATTTTAATGGATCAGTGAGATTAAAATGGCCATATTATGCAACATTACGCGGACGGTGAACGCGAACATTAAATTTCTCAGTCGCGGTTTTGCCGCGAACAACGCAAAATGTTTAAACA
>JAGVSP010004883.1:0-24947 GCA_022494985.1 Micrasema minimum
CCGTTGTGTACTGCCAATTTTGCTTCTTCGATAAGTTCTTTTTTGCCACTATCGATTTCAAGGGCACCATTAACTCATGTCTGTTTATCGGCAAAAAAAAAATGTTTTTTGTATTTATATGTACATAAAAGTTTTTATGTTTATAATACACGATAAATTTATTTCAAAATCAGTGAGTACGTAAAAATTATTGGGGTAGAGTGGGATTAAACCTAGAATTTCCAACCCGAAGTCCGCGACTCTTTCCACTGGAACACACTTTTTTGAAAAAAGTCAACCTGTGCTCTATGCACCATTTGGTGCAAATGAAAAAGGGAACTACAATAATCTTTTATAATTTCAGATATAATTGAAATCCCAACAGAGACAGAGAAAATTTAAAATCCACACATTAATTTGTATTTACTAATCATTATTTTTAACTAACCAACCATCACTCCATTTACCCCTAACGGAAGAAGGCAGAGTGAATAGCGTGCCATACACACTTCCTTACGCTTCTTCCACATTCATTCATTAATTCTTCTCATGCACGTACGTCCGATTATCTCTAATTTTCACATGTATTCACTTTCAAGGCAGGTACTTGTTATACTTAATCAGGTCATATCTTCTTCGGCCTTCCTCGACTTCGACAGTAATATATTATTTTTATATAATCATTATTTTTATACACTACTTTGACAAATATTATGTTTGGCAACACCGTTGGTAAAACAGTTGCAAATGCTAAGGTCTGTAGTCTTTTTCAATGTCCGAGTTTATTAATGATTGTTACTCCTCTTCACCATGTTAGCACAACTTGACACTGGTTTAGCCACGGTGTTGAAGGTTTATACCCGTGTTTGTTTTTCATTAACCCTAACCGTGACATCTTGCTAGTCGGGGGATCGGACAAGTTTATACGCAAAATGCAAGGAAATAACCGTTTTACGTTTCCGCCTCGTGGTTAAGTGTTTAGCCTGTTGTGCTACCATGCATGTATTTGCGGGTTCAATATTCCCACGAATTTTTTTCTACTTCTTCTTTTACCGTGTTTGCTCCTATGTGGAGGCCGTTGCGGACATCTCTAGATTTTTAGTGATTTTTACACAGAAATGATCACAAAAAATCATCTTTCTTTCCCTATAGAGATGAGTTAGATTTTTTTTTTCAAATTCAGGAATATGGATATATTGGGATATAAAATGAAATAAATACCTAATCCCGTCTTGGGATAAATCCAGATTTTTGTACAAGTATTTGAACACGCCCCAAATGTTAATACTAGATTTTTGGTCTTTACTCATGTACTTCTATCTGCAAAACCTTATAGTTTCGGAGAAATTAGTTTGGTGAGGAGAGTGATATAACTAGTTAGGATTTTGCATAAAAATCGGTTGAATTATTGATAATTATTTATTTATTCTTAAAATAGTACATTTCCTTAAAGTAATAGTAAAAGATAATAGTCAAGTATGTACCCCCTTTAAGTAATTGCACTACCATCTGGTGTATATTTCGTCTTAGTATGCCTTCGTTAGTATAAGAGCAAATAAATTATTTCCACATTTCTATTATTTCAAGTATATTTATCGTGACATATATGATATATTTATCGTTGAATATTTGATATATAGTGATAATATTAGGTACAATTCAACACGTAAAAGACAAACTGATATAATTCCGGTAAATTATGAAAATACCCCCTATTATCAGTATAACACAAGCAAAACTTTGGGGCAGTATTTTGTTATCATTTGTTTTGAGCAACATTATGATTAGGAACTTTATTTGAGTTTTTAAGATTTATTTTATTACTTGAATATCAGTTTACACAAAGACAACTTATTTAGGTTGCCATAATAATTCAATTGTTTTTGTATTATTTAACACACTTTGGAAATGAAAAAAGGTACAATTTACAGGTTTTTCATGAATTACTTTAAAACTATAATTTTTACCATAAAAACTAAAGTGCATAATAAAAAAAAAAACTTTATTTAAACCATAAGTGAAAAACTGAATAACAGACTATGCATATCCAATAATGCCAATAGCAAATATTGGTAGAAGATAAAACATGCAACGAATTATGAAGCCTTTGTGTGTTATTATAGATTTAGTCCGTTAAACAAACAGAAATGAATTCAATCAACTGTACCAATGGAAACTCATTTTGATTCACGGAATTGAAAATTAACATGATACTTAATACGTCGTTTATTTTGCTTTCGACTTTTTGTACGTTGTGCAGTTCAAATGAAATTTTAAAAGTAGTAGTAAGTAGCAATTATGAAGTATGTCAAGCACCCTTATTTGCTCTGCTTAAACACTTATTATCTACCTATTCGAAAGACAAGTTTCCTCTTTGATAAACCATCAAACTAAGCGTGCATCAGAATCTACAAGTACATTTTTATTAACGTTAGGAGAGAGAAGAGTTTTTAGAAACGTTAGAAATATAAGTACAATGGAAAATATGGGAAAGGACATTGTCCATTGTCCATCTAATGGTTCAAGTGAAAAACGCTCCTGAGAAAATGTATTTTTTTACTCAAAGTAAACGTCAACTACTGAATATTATGAGATAATACAGTGAATCAATACTATTGGAAAAAATAATATTAAGAAATAATAAAGTCTTAGATGACCGGCAACTACAAAAGCACGATCGCCAAACTTGGTGCCTGGACTTCGCCAGGATTCACAAAGTCTTCCTTATGCTGAATCGAGGGTTGTTTTTTTGCAATGCAAAGGTCCCATAAATATGTACTATAAGTAGGGGCCATCTTATGAATCGATTTAAATACCGTTCAGCAGAGCTTAAACTGAATTCTCTCTGGATATTTAGGCCAGTGTAAATCTCGGAGATGTGCGAATATTTAGATACTCCTGTTATAAGCATCGCTGCTGCGTTAAAAAATAACTACTAATCATAATCCCTTATCCTAATCCAATGGTGCATTAAGGGCACCTGTATTGGTACAATGCGTTAAATATGAACTGCAGTTTATATGTTTGGTATCTCGGAATATTGGCATAAATTTAATTGCAGTAATCTAGACACATACAACCAATACAACATAGGCGTTCACCGAAGCCTTAGTGGCTTCTAATTGGAATAATTCTGCGGATGGATTTTAATTTGTCTTGGGTGGAAAATGCAAGCCACTAACGTTTTTATGACTTGAATTTGCAGAAGAAAAAATTTGAATCTATTCTGGACAGTTGAGCAGTTTAACCTAACCATCATCTGAGGTGTGAGGCCCTGTCGTTTTTTCGTCGCTGTTAAAAATAATTTCAGTTATTGATGTAAAATTAAATTATAAAAAAAATTTAAAGTTTATTTGATGTACCATCCAGTTAGTAACAGACTGGAAGCAATCAGAAGATATTAGGCCTTCAAGTTACTCTATAGCCCAAAGGACAGACAAAAAAGTAAATAGTTGGTCGTCCTGCGTATCAATGTAGATAGTAGACCAAATTACTTATGAATTAAAGTTCTGGTGGTCGTCATTCAAATATGTAATACTTGTTCCCAAAAAATGTCTATACCTTGCCGAAGTTCCATCAATAATAAATCATCAATGAAAATAATGTACACATTTCACCGTTAACGGCTGTTCAACTATGTTCAAAAAGAAAAAAAAAAAAAAAAGATTAGAGAAATGCCTTGAATTTCGCTGGCAGCTGTAAATAAGTAAAACGACTGCGACTAGCGACACGGAATATAAGTACAACTTACTGAATAATTCATGCCCACATCCTCCTCCCTTCCCTTGTAATGCCACCAGAAGTAAAAAGTTTCGTGTCTTGCCGAGAGTCCGAGGTGTTTGCGGCTTGTTTTCAGAGACATAATACCTATTTTAAAAATATATATTATGCGTTAAAAGTCATGACCAACAGTTTAATATTCAATAAGCTGGAACTTCTAACTTTAGTGCGAGCGCTTTTTGAGCGGTATACAAAATACTTTTCGTCTTCGACATTCGTTTTTTACCATAAACTCAGTTGTGTAATTTTTTTAGAATATCGCCAAGTAATTATACAAGAAAAAATTAATATGAACAATGAAAAATAATTGAACATTTTTTTGTTTACCTACACACAATAAAAAAAAAACAAAATTTAATAAAAAATATTTAACTAACGATACTTTTTATAATACAACCTACAATACTGCTTAAAAATTAAATAAATTGAAAACAAGAATAAAATTTAAGAACATAAGTTAGGAACAAACAAATTAAATCATATGTTTAGGAGAAGAGATATCTCCGTCTATAAATAATCTATCGAAATTTTCAAAAATATATTTTGACCGAATAAAATACAAGCAGCTTCATTAAATAACGTGTACCATCACCACTATTAACATTACAATTTTGCATATATCAAAGTTTTCAGAAGTCTTGTAAAGGAATAATAATAACTTTACAAAAGTTTGAGTAGTAATCCTCTGCGGATAATTTAATGAACTCAACTATTCATGTTCATTTCTCAAAGTGGTATCTAGTTCTATTGACGTAGTTGAATGGGTAGATATTTGAATACCTTGCGTGTATTACCTAAATTTAAAAAAAAACAAACATTTGCCTAACAAAAGTGAAACTTTATGCTAGGGTAGTGACCTGGGGGTTGAATACTTTTAGTTGAATGCTTTTACCTCACGCAATATTAAGAATACAACTTAGAATTGAATACCAAAAAAGTATCGAACATAGATAACATCACCCGATGCTACTCTACTTTGGCTAAAAAACTCAAGTTAATAAAAACGTACCAACCTTCCCCTAAAAGTTGTGCGCAGGGTATTGTGAAAAAAGTTCCTATACAGAATCGTAAAGTTGTTTTTGTCAATAGTAAAAGTAATTGGCTGTATTGTGTTAGTTGACTTTACTATCATTTAATTCGATCACAATTTCTGATATCAGTTTTGTTAAAACGCTTAAATATATTTAACATGCAGATCAGTAGTACAGTTCACTTTCCCTAATCAGGGTTTCGTTTCTGGAAGAGATAAAAACCAGAAGAGGTTTTTCCTAAAACCTGGGTGTTTTGTGATGTTATCATCTGTTTTTATACTTTCTACCCTGTTGAGCTGCTTCATAATTCGCTCCAAATTGCGCATAGATAGAGTTGATTATTTATTACATGAAGGCAAGTCGATCAGACTTACGCTTCAGTGCCAATCCCATGCACTAGATGTGAAATATAACACATAGGTGAGTAACCATTATCATTTCATTTTTTTATCCCTACAGAGATGAGGTAGAATTCTTTTAAATTCAGGATAATGGATATTCGAGCGATTACAGGGCTTATGACCTGTATCATTGCCGCTATAATTAAGTAACTTTATGTATTACAACATTCCCCATTCCGCTTATTAGCGAATATACCACACCAGGGTAAAATTTTTGATTTTGTATATATGTACGAATCGAAAACCATCCACCGCGCGTTAATAGCTAGCTCCATGAAATGAAGTTAAGTATTATTTGCAAGTTAAGTATTTGAATTTGAAAGAATTCTACCTCATCTCTGTAGGGATACAAAAATGAAATACCTACTCCCGTCTTGGGATAAATCCAGATTTGTGTACAAGTATTTTAACACGCCCAAAATGTTGTAACTATTATCATTATCTACGACGTAACAACCCATTGAGGGTCCAGCCGCCTCCATGAAACTTATCCACTCGTGTCTGTCTCAGGTTTTCTTCTTTCCAGTTTCTTGTGCTCAAGGATATGATTTTTTTGTTAAGGTAAACTACCACATCTGTATAAATATGTTTTTTTCAGATCCTTCTTAAGAGTTGAAAAACCGTTTGAACCAACAAAGTTAGTCTGAGCTACGTAAGACTTCTTGAGCTATGATTAAGTTAAACTGGAGGTTGTATCCTTTGAATTTCAAATCAAAAGATTACATAAGTAATGTTGTCCACCTCGTGTAGTTAGAGCGTTCGGCTACCATGCATGTGATCGTAGTCGGGTTCGATTTCTGATGAAGACTATTTGAAATTAATATTTTAGTGTGATTTTTCACAACCTTAAGAAGTCTTGCTTTCATGTAAGAATTCATAAAAAATCACTGAATTTGGCGTACCAATGCAGTGCCCTATGCACCATTAGGTACGCATACTAAGTAGTAGTAGTATGTAAGTTATAAATTTTATTTATAATTTTAACTTATTCACTATATTTAGTAGCTCCAAAAAAATTGTGTGGGTTTGAATTTACTGAGCTATTATATATACGAATTTTAAATTCACTCATAATTATTCAGCGTAGTAATAAAAATACGAAAATTTTCAATACTAGTCTCATCATCATCATCATCATACCATATCCGCTCTCTATGTGGAGCATATGGAATTCACAAACTGCCTCCAGGCAAAGCGATCGGCCGCCAGCTCCCGTGCATCCTCCCAAGTCATGTCCACGTCCCGCAGTTCTGACTCAAACTGCCGACGAATTGTCAACAGTGGACGACCAGGACGCCGAGAACCTGATGCCTTGTAAAATAGGAAGCATGGGTAAGGCTCTCAGGAGGCATACGTAGTATATGGCCTAGCCATCCGAAACGTCTTCGCCGGATGACGGTAGATACCAAGGGTTGCTGTGACCGTTGCCTCACCTCTGTGTTCCTTACAAAGTCAAACCACCGCACACCTAAAATTCTTATAAGACAAATATTTTCTTTATTTATTTATTTTTAGTAAAATAGTGTAAATAAACTGGAGTGCGAAATTCAAACGACTGAAATCTGAAGTCTTCTTTCAAAAGAGCAGAAAATGCTTTATACAAACACAATTTACTACGATAAACATTTTCATCTGTTGTCCTTTTTAATCCCAGGCGATTGAACGAGAGGGAAAAAAAACATTTGTCGGTTCGTTATCCCTGGGAGGGAGTAGACAAAGAATCCAGTCATGCATTAAGACTTTTATACAAACAATATCCTTTTATTAGCAAGGTTCAATTTGCACGGAATGAATGAAAACACGCTTTTCAGTAAGTGGCTTAAAATAATTGCATTATTACTCATTCTCGCGATTTGAGGATGAAGTATCAGTTCGTTGATTTCATTTGTATTTTTTACCACCTTTCTATACAAACAATTTATTATCAATTCCAAGAAAGTTGTTTCTCGAAATCTGCCTTATATGTAGAATCAGAAAGTTTCTTAAATTGAAAAAATCTAAGCACCTTCGTTTTAAGAAACCGTTGGATAACACAGATTTAAATTGAAAAACTAAGTTTTTTTTTAGTTTTCGCTTAGCATCGAAAAACATTTTAAAAAAAAACCACAGTGGAAATAATTTTTGGTTTACAATTCTCTGAAATTTTAAAGGTTTGAAATATGAAACCAGAATTTGAATATATTTTAGTTACCGATAAGTTATTTATGGTTTTCTTTCTTTTCTGTTACCATTCGAAAATTTCCGATTGTACAAGCGCTAAGCAAATGTTTGCACTTTACGTTTGTCGGGATTTTTTCGCGTTCTGAAGCAGCCTTAATGAAGAAGTAGAGAGTTATGGGACGAGACGAAAAATACGGGGCGGGAATCGCCATTTTGCGCGGAAGGTGTGCTGTTACAGTAGATATGGAAAGTTTGTAATTCGAACGATGCTTGAAAATACATTTTAACTTAAAAGAAAAATAGAGAAATCACAGGTATTGGGTATAAAGCAGGTTGATGGATGATAAATACATTTTCTTTCGGTCTGACACACTATGGAAGAAGCTTGACCTTGTATTCAATTAAGTTTCTGACTAACCAGGTTTGTAAACACACATTATTTTAGGTACGAAAATTTCATTTAAAAAGAAAATCATAAAAAATGAGAAGTCAAACATATTATTTTTAAGCGCACCTTATACAGGACAGAAAATCGTACAATTTCTTTGCAATTTGCGAACTGTCCCGTTTAAAGCGAAAACTTGATGAAATATAAATTTTTTTTTTTTTTGTATTTTATGGATACCTTTTAAGAAGTCTAAATAAGGTGAACTGAAAAAGCTACCAATACTAGGAAAAATGAAAAAAATTTTAATACTTGAAAGGGTTTACAGAAAAAATGAGAACGTTATTTGCATGTTAATTCAACCATTTTGTCAAAGAACCCGCAGGTATAAACCAAAATATTCAAATAAAGATGGACATAGGAAAAAAATAGATATAGGGAAAAACTCAAAGAAATGAAAAACAAGTACTTGAGATTTGAGGTCCGAATTTTCCGACCCATGTGTATTCTTCTCAATGTTTGCTTGGGACGATTGAATAAAAAATAAGGGACTTATTCTAAGAGCTTAGATTTTCAAACCATATCTTAAGAATCATTTTGTGCCAGAGTATTTGGGTCATATGAGTGAAGGTAGGTTTCTCGGTAATTCAAAAAAGCCCTTTTCTGCGAGAAGACACAATAAAGCACCCTCGTCATGTTTAGAAAAGCTTCCTTAGCGACAAAGCTCCTAACGGATGGAGCTTTCAAGCGATCACACATCAGCCCGAGAGAGCTTTGACGGTATGTTTGTTAGTTAAAAGTTCCTTATTGATGTTACCCTTGAAGAAAACTAGCAAAATCGATGTTCCAATTTCGCAACAAGAAACTCGAGTAAATATATCGTTTTAATGATTCTATGATAGTCATATGAACTTTTCTTAAGAGGAGTACTACTATCACTACAAACATCGACCGTTAGGAATAACACAAAAAGTTATGTTTTCTTATACGAAATTCCGCTATACATTAATTTTAAAGTCGGTACTGTATAATTATTTAGTGATGCATATAATTGGATGGTAGTCCTGTTATTGTTAATTACCTGTATTGTAAATCTCATTTATCTATTAACGTATTTATTACTACTAACTAACTAACCATCACGCCATTTCCCCGAAGGGCTTGGCAGCGATGATAGAACGCCCAAACCACTCTGTCCTGTTGCACTTCCAATGCTTCCTCCACATTCACACATCTTATATTTCGCACCTTCAGGACGAAAACGACCTGATTCAAAATACCAATTTTTTGAAAATTCTCAGTACAAGCAAGTAAACACCATCGGATTTTTAACAACAACATTTTGAATGAATACAAATACTTTATTTATCTTCTCAACAGATGTCACTGTAGGGAAAAAAAATATTAAAAATATTAAAATCTGTCGAAATACCAACTCGCATGTGGATTCTTCTGTACAAATTCAACATATTTACCAGTTTCAAAAATTTGTCGTACATGGTTGTCAGATGATGGGCGGAATGGGGAATGTTGTAATACATCAAGTGGCCACTTAACCCAGCCAATGACAGGTCATAAGCCCTGTTAACGCCTAGATAACCCACATTCGTTTCCAGAGTTTCTCTGTCTCTGTTGAGATATCAATATCATCGGATTTGTTCATATCGATTTCTTCTTATTTTTTATAGGAAATTATGTACCTTTCTGTGTTTAAATAAAATTTTAAAAAATATATATACTAAATTATGTGTAATGTTCCTTTTTTAGTCGTTTTCATCCTAAAAATGCGATTTGTTGTTAATCAAACCATTCCAACAGTAAGTTGTCTAATAGTATATCAGCAAAAGCGGATATGCTATTTTCTACAAAATGGTATACTGAAGCTATCTACGTTTTACGTTTGTTGGTGACGTACAATATACGTTGTTTGGAAGTGTAAGGGTTTCGGGCGAGATAGCCCATGGCAGAGTAATACGTGGCGGGAATTGCAACGACACGGTTCGGTGCGGACTTCTGAGGGTAGAGCACAACGTTTCATCAAATTTTATGTTTAAACAGAAAATGTCCCGAAATGACAAAAAAAAACGCAGCGCTCCACATTTATCTTACAACTGTGCAAATCAACATTGGAGTTATGTGAGTACCTGAATGTATACGAATACAAGTTCCTTCATTTTATTTTTTTATCACGAATAAGTTCTGTAGTGTAATGTAGGCTACCGTGTATAAGGTCGCGGGTTCGATCCCGGCGGGCTCAATAAAAAATATTTATTTAATGTGATTTTTCATATGAATGTGATACCTTGGTCTAGCTCGGAAACGCAATAAATGATTATGGTACACAGCACCTGGTATTCCAATGCAGTGCCCTATGCATAATTAGGTGCGGATAAACGAAAATACTTTAATGTAAGTAATGTTATTTTATCAAGACAGTGGTTTAAAAGAATATTTAAACCACCAGTAATTCACTTTTATCTAACTTTTATTTTAAAATAATTTTACCATTTCTCTGAAGCCACTCTTACTTATTAATTAGATATGAATGCCATTTTACCTATTGCTATCCTCTCACAAAACGAAGCAATAGATTCGATCTCTCTTCTTTTTGGCATAATTACGAGTACTAGAATGGATTGTTCCCTGCTAGATTTTGGGTAGATTTAATCATAAAGATAAAATAATTTATAAAAACGCAGTTGCAATAGTAACAACACAAAATCAACAAATTTTTATCTAGACTACGGAATAGAAAAAACATTTTTTTTAATTAATTTTTTTTTTTCATAAAAATAAACATTTGAGTTCTTATGATATACTCAAATATTTCCTTTTCGGGCTGCTTTCAAATAGTCGGAAATAACTGTGTCAGAAAGCAGGAAACAAGTTTTGCTGGAGTGGGATTCGAACCTAGAGATTCTAATCCGGAATCCCCGAATCTACCACTAGACCACAACCCGCATTTTATGTATTTTTAAATGTCGCTTTCTAGATTAAAAAATTTCAGACCTTTTTATAATTTTGTATGTATGTATAATATAATAAATCAAATACATTTATTACATATATTTCCTTTGAGTTATATACTTATAGAGATTTTCTTCCCTACAGTTTTCAAACCCCATACAAAATGAATGATAGGGGAACAAGTTTTCTTCGTCCAAACTTTATGCTTAAGATCCTGAATACTGGATGAAATCCAACATTTATTCTTTATATATGATTTATCGTACCTACTAGAAATATACTTTACTGGATTGCACGCAGAAGATATGAAATAGTCTCAACCATAGTCATGAAATAATTAATGGTATTTTTAAAATGCATTATTTTTTATTAACCACTTAAACAGGCCTGGAGGCCCAATTACAGAGGGAAACAACGTCACAAACACCCAGGCTTGAGAAAAATCACTTTTAATTTTTTGAGTTCTCACCGGGAATCGAAACCGGAACCTCCGTATCGTGAGTCAAGCGTCTTAGCCATTACGCTACGGAAGCCGCCATTAATAAGAGCATTAATTAGAGTAGGAAGGTACTAGGTTCCTTTAAAAAAAATCTATGTCGTTCAATTAAAAATTAAAAATATTTTTTTTTTGCTAGTTGACAAAAATAACACCGAATATTATTGTTTAAATTGACTTTGTAATAAAAGCAAGCGATCGTCTCTATTGATTAAATTGGCTTAATTAATATACAGACCGTTTTTTCTACTGTAAAATTACTAGTGTCATGGTGTTTTAGAGTTGTTCGTCTGAAAACATGATAATTTAATGAACAATCGGTCTTACTTGCATTTTTAATAAATTTAGGTCAATATTATGGCTTCACCGTGTCACTTTGGTTCATAAAAATACTTTTTCATGTTTTCTTTATTGTCTAATATCTGATTTACGACTAGCGAAAATAAAGATGTCCCATTATTATTCTGGAGATCAATCACAATATTATTTTAATGGATAATTATTAATTTTTTAAGATATTACAGTGTTATCCTACTAGAAAATGTCCCATGAAAATATTTTCACAAATTAAAGACTATATCCAATATTATCCCATCCGTTAATTGATTTTCTCTTTTGAGAAATATCGGATATTTCTACGCGAGTAGCGAACAATCTGTTACCAAAGTGTTTATTCAACGTATCGTTTCCCCAGGCGATGTCTGCTTTTTTCTAGTTTTTCCGTGTGAAAAACTCCTCCTGAAAATACCGCATTGCACTCACCGGAAGATCGCAGTGGAAATCATATTTAACTATCCACTAGGAAAATATAACCTTTAAAACGGAAAACGTTTTGGTTCATCAACTACGTTTCGAAAATTATTGGTTTATAGATCGTTAAGGCATTATTTGCTTAGTTCAGTTTATAAAATTCTAACTCAAACTATCAGTGCTTTTGAAAACCTGAAATTATAACTTATTTTAAAAAAAAAAAAATTCTTAGGATTTAAAATGAAAGAGCATTTCCCGAGTTTATTAATAATTACTAGAATAAATCGTCAATATAATAGCAAAAATTGGGATGTTTGTATTTTAGAAAATGGTCTTAGCGATGAATTTTGTGTCTTCACGTTAATATTTATGTCTATAAATTGTTAGCAAGTCATTAAATTTGAAGAAAATACTTATTCAGCTTCTAATAATTTTACCTTTTATATTTCGTAAAAACAATTTTTCATATTAATTTTATATTGAAGTTTGATAACTCCACAAAACGTAGAATGGCTTACAAACTTTTGACAGCATAGTAACGAAATATTAAATTAGTTAATAACTATGTTTTAATGAGTTACTTACGTAAAAAAACATTATTATTTAATGAATAATAACTGTACGCTTAAATAAGTAATTTGGAATAAGCACTTACACAAAAGTATTTTTTAGTATTAAAACTTCTTATCCGGAATGTTTGATAACTAACTTTATGAGTATTTTTGAGTGTCCGATTTAACTCTGAAATCCTGAAATGAGAACAGTGTAGATTCCGGTTCTAGAGTGACTGGACCACAGGAATTTTGATAAACGAAGCACATTTCACTTGCCAAATGTCAAGCAGCAAGTTCTAGACTTTTGTTAAACTTCCAACTTTAAATTAATAATTAAAGGGATGCCAATATTCACAGTATTACTCTATTTGAAATAATCATTTTATATTTTAAACATTTTTATGTTTGTTTTTATTTTTGTTTTATGTTTGTTATGTTTGTGGTCTAGATGTAGAAGACACAAACTCCTGATCAAACTAAAATTATCCTTAGGTTCAAATCCCACCCCGTTACAACTCGTTTCCTACTTTTCAACACAGTAATTTATGACTTTTGAAAGCAGACTTGAAATTGAAATATGTGAATGTATCTTAAGGACATTAGTTTATCATTTTACTTCAGTAAAATAATTTTTAAATTGTTGTAACTTGAAACTTGAAACTATTTGACTGAAAATATAATCATCTTTTCATTATTAAACCATCACTTCGTAAACCGATGCAATAATGATAATGATAATTATACTTATACAGTAGGTACGTATTCCACCATGAATATTAAATTGCTCTAAATCAAAAGTAATTTTTTGGGAAATCCCTAAAAAATCAATCGTATTTCGGTACTTGTTAAGTCTTCGATAGCTCTGATGAGGGATGGACAGGATCTCCTTTAAGTAAAACATATTTTTGTTTAAGAAAAAAACAGAAAATAAAAACTTCAACACAAATAAAAATATTTAATACCAACTAAGCAAATTTAACTTTGGCTGGTTTGGGAGCTTCGGTCAAGCCGACAGAGACTTTTTTCCGTCCAACTGCTATTGGAAAAATACGTTAGATAACCTACTGCAAATCATCATGTTGAGAAGTGTAGGTAATCCACAATAAAACCAAGGAAAATACATGATATCTCAAATATCAGTCTGAAAACCTGTAAGAAAGTACTGGCTTGAATTCCCAACAGTACCCACCTACTGTTTCATTATATCTGCATTGTTTAAACATTGTCTCAACATAGGAAACATAAATACAGAAAAGCGATTCTTAGACAGAAATGTGGCGGTCAGTGTGAGCTGTAACACGGTATTTTCAGTTCAATTTTGACAAATTACGACTTAATGTAGTATGTATCCTCACCCCTTGAAAAAATTAAGTCATACTACTATCACTACTCTCCCTTATCCACACCCAATGTTTGAAGAGCGCTTAACCCTAGAGAGATAACCTTTTTTTATGGTGCTGAAAAGATAAACTAGCGCCCGAGAGGCGCACAATATTTGAAACCTATTTATTCAATAAATTAAAATAATTTTATATTTTTAAAAATGTTTAATGAATTTTTTCATATTATTAATAAGTAAATAAAATATTAATGTTAAATATAATTTTTTTATTTTTAGGATATAAAATACCCTTTACAAAAAGTAACAAAAATCAGCAGTCTTCTGTATTAAGGTATTTATGCCACATTTAGTACCACAGTACCAGTTTTGTTGCTATGACGGTATGCATCGTCATAGCAACAAAACGGTGGTACTTACCGAGCAGAAGCGACCGTCACTTGGCGGAGATGACCAACGACTGAGTTGGTTTGGCAACACAAGCTTGCACGCGCTTCGGTTAGAAAAAGACAGCGATGTATTTGTTTCGCGGGCGCCTCTGAGGCGCACGTTATCTCACTAGGGTTAATTGGTACACCAAGTGCAGTTAATAAAAGCAGTATGGTCATAAAGCTTTAGCATCATTCCAAGGTACCATATATCTGAGGTCATAGGACGGACAATATTTTTTTTAATCTTTTACCTCAACGCACTTCTCGTTACGTTCGGACCTAATCTATTTTTCAACGGTTAGTCAAGTTATCCGGGTCCAAACAACGGCGAGTCTGTTTCAGCGTAGCGTA
The DNA here is from genome assembly GCA_022494985.1 of Micrasema minimum. Classification (NCBI taxonomy): domain Eukaryota; kingdom Metazoa; phylum Arthropoda; class Insecta; order Trichoptera; family Brachycentridae; genus Micrasema; species Micrasema minimum. The sequence goes on from JAGVSP010004883.1 coordinate 14,625, forward strand.
AGTTAGGGTAATTTCGTCAAACAGGGTCAGACCCTTGGGACGGGGCAGAACTAATGACCCTGCGAGGATAATGACCCTACATTTTACTAGCGGGTCTAGCATAATTTATCCCTTGCCTACTCGCTCAATCAACGAGATATGAATTACAAGGTTCTGCCAGGAATCCTTCTGCGTTACCAGGAAATTGTAGGCAATGATAATATAATATTATGTAAAGGCACTGCTGTAAAAAGCTAGATTCACTACTCCGAACATTAGAACGCTAATTTGGCAAATAAATCACCCATAATACACACTTCTTTTGGTCAAAGAAGCCTTGTCAAGTAAAATGTACAACTTATTTTCATAGTCCATTAGGACACAAGAAAAATACTCGGAAGTAGGTTGTGCACAAATTGAAGAATAGATCAGCCAAGTAGAAAATGTAGGGGTCAGTTAATTTAGGATTTATTATTTTATTTATTTATTTATTCATGCCCATGGGGCTTTTACAAAACAAATATAAGTATCAACCAAAGCAATGTTACATGCATAATTTAATATAAAAGTACAGGCATACAAAAAAAAACTATGGACAGTCATCGAACAAGGATCACTTGTTCGGTGATAAACAGTAATGTCAGTAAGAAGTAATGTATTGTATTGTTTGTTATCTTATGGTTCAGAGTATGTAAATATTTTTTTAAGGAAGTATTTTGTAAGATTGTGTTTAATCTGCATTAATTTCATTAGTGTGATGTCGATGGTATCACCTAGTTTGTTGACAATAATTGCTAGCCTATTTCTTAAACTATGGTAATGCATATTAGTATGGGTTTTTTTTAATTGTAAAATTGTATTTTATCTATTGAAATGTAAAATGTGTCCTTCGGCAAGGGATATCCCAGAGAGGGAACATTGTTACTGTATTTAAAAAAATTAGAATGTAAGTGAACAAATAGATAAATAACACACAGCATAAATAAAAGCCAATTTGGGTATACATATGTGGGTCTCAATGCTTTTGAAAAAAACACATAATAAACGCAATTTAATAGTGGAGAGTACCTAGCTAGAGTCGTATTGTATTATGCACCACTTTTTCTGTTAACATTACAAATTATCACGATTCATATTTTGAGAAAATGTGAATATCTAATTACGTATCATAAATAATTTATATGTTTTTTTTTTATTGCTTAAAATAGCATACCTTGTATTAAGAAAGGAAGAGATTGGTGCTATTTATATCATTCTTCAATCATTTTCGGTCCAGTATTGTGCATGAGCATCTTTTTATGGTATTATAATCTATTTTAATTTCACATTCCGTATTAAGTATTTCGCCATTCAGTTTTGATTTAAATAAAAGGTTGGCTTTTATTTATATTTCGTAAACACAAATTCAATTGGCTTCTTCTACTAACTTAAGCAAAATATTTTTTGAAAGATTATAGAAGCCAAATATTAAAGGAGAGGTTGATGGAAGAAAGGCATTTCTTTATTACGTGATATATCGGGGTCAAATATAATGGTATTGATAAAGCAAAGGATTTTGGTGTTGTGGCATAGAGTAAACTGATCACTCATCCCCCCTCCCTTAACCCGAGAAAACCAAGATAGAAAAGGATTAAAAAAAAAAAAAAAACAAATATGATTTTTTTTAAGGTCTCGTAAGCTATGTATTATTGTCATTGTTTTAATATGTAGTGATGTAATAGGAGAAAATAATAGTTTTATGGTATAATTAATTAATTAATAATAATAAAAAGACTCTTACGATATACAAAACCATGTATTAAGTAAGCATTTTAATCAGTATTAAATTATTTGATCACGATACGGACAAAACTAATTGGCTTTTTATGAATTTATTTCATTTAAAAGAACAGTACTTCGTATTCATAAAAAAATATCTGATGATATCACTATAAGAAATGATCGTTAGTCGTATTTTTTTTGCACTAACAAATTATTATTGTTGTGTTTTCATTATTTCAAATATTAAAAAAAAAATACAGGTTTATACTACTGTTACTATTACTACTTCTACTACTTTCCCTTATCCACACCTAATGGTGCATAGGGCACTGCATTTGGAACACCAAGTGCACTGTATATATTTATCATTTTTTATTACATGAAGGTAAGATGATCAGTCTTACGCTTCACTGCTAGTCCAATGTATCACATTCACATATTAATATGATAATATGAAATCATTATGTAAATATTTTCATATTGACCCACTCAGTCGGCGTAGAGTGTCTCGACTGAACAATAACATTTACAGTAGAATAACCAGAATTATAGGGATTTAATAAATCGTACAAAGCTTAAAATAGACCGCTGAAATTCTATATTACGTATTATTTAAAAAACATTCTGAGGTCAAATTACAAAGTGTCACGCCAAGGGACTTATTCCCAAATTAAATTTCCATTTTTATACCATAAATGTCAAGATTTGTATTCAAATGTCACTTACCTTATTCAAATACAAAGGGGGCCATATTATTTTTCTACTCCACTCCCATCCGAGCCTGTTATGTCACTATTAATCATATCATAAATATATTATTACGAATAATACCGATAAATAATATACACGAAAACATACAAAAAGAGATTATTTTTAAAAAGTCTAAAAAAAAGTTTTAAATTTGTTCGTGATGTAAAAAGGTAAAGAAAGTAATATTATTGTTTTCAATTATTAGATATTGTTCATGTCTGACAAAAGTATTCCACGGTATTTTAGTTTTAAGGTGTTGACGCCGATTTTAAATACGTTTGTAGTTTTTGCCAAAAATAACACATCAACAAACATAAATTATTTCGTATGTTTCCATCAAACATACGTTAGCGTCAAACCAGCCGCTTGACCCACATAAACAGATTTGATAAAACATCAAACATCAAATTGGCACCACTTTGGAAACACCGGCGTTGTGACGCATTGATGAAACGGCAAAAACGACACAAACGTTGTAATTAAAGTATTTAAACGATGTCTTCTAGGCGAGACACGTTTTTTGAAAACAAAAATACGTCGTTTTGTGTTATACAACTTGTTTTCAAAAGGACAAGCGACCTCGGTCACGGCACTTTTCCGAATGAAACATAATACATGAAATTCAGGCAATAGAATTCTGAACACATTTTCGTCTGTCTATTGTGCGCATGCCTGTGAAAATTACGATATTTCTGCTGTAACGAATGCCTGAAAATACAAGCAAAATATCCTTAATTTAATAACAATTTATTCAATAATTTAATAGCCAAGATTCTAAGTATTTTTGATGATTTAGGTGTACGCAGTTTATTTTTATTATCAAGAGCAGAAGATTTGGAAGGCTGTCCCTCAGCTGATGTTTGGCGCATGCGCATTAAGGCTCAGAATGGTTTGTTTTGACATGCATTGATAATGTACCCGTTCATAAATAATAATGAACCCGAAAAACATTTTTTCAAAAGCTACCAAACGTTACAGCCCCGTTCATTAACTCGTTACCTGTTTTATTTTTAGAAAATGGGAGGTCTAAAATTACTGATGTTTTTACTGTCAGTTCATCGCTTTTTAAAAAATACATTGATTTAAAACGTTACTCTACGTTGATTAATTTTTGTCCAAAAATCTTTTCCCCATTTTTATAAAACGTAATGTTAACTAAATATCAGCTATAAAGATCTATCTTGGCAGTTTGCAGGAACAGTTTACCTCTATACGTACATACTTAAACGTCAAGTTTACGATTTATCTACGTTAAAAAGGAAATAATAATGTTTAGTTTGATTGCTTTGTAATGATTATTGGAAAATGATGAAAAATATGTAATGGACAAGGTGATTATACGTTTGAAACAATGGTTTGTTTCAAGTAGTTTTAGCAATTGACTTGGATAACTATTACGCATTTAATAACTATAAATACTCTGTATGTAGTGGTATTTTTTAAATATTTGGTTGATAAACTAGAATGACAAAGTCAAAATGAAGGTTTACTTAAAGAAGTGTATTTTTGATTCATGTTAAATACTACAAATAAAAAAACTATTTAACTTCTACTTTTTAAACAGATTTAGCGATCAAGGTACTGTAAAATTAAACAAATCAGTTTTTAAATTTTATTTTTCTAGGCAAACTCTTTATCAATCAGTCTATCTTATGCTTATGTGTAATCAATACTTTTGATATAACTTTACTTATTAATTGATAAGTTTCTATACGAGGAATATTATAAAACAACATTAATCTACAATTTATAGCTTGCAATTAAACTCTAGTCCATGTTAAACCGCAGAAATGCAGTCGGTAGCATTATTACCCGACATAATTTAGTGCACACAACAAATGTCTGCAAACCCATCCGCGTCCACATCCGCCGCAGGCTTACGCGGACTTTAAGCACTCCACCGGCATAAACATTAACAACCCTAACCTGGTTTACATTATTCTAGGATTTTTACTTTGCATTTCTAACATCCGTTACTTTTTCAGTTTTTGCTATGAGGCTGAAATTAAAAGTCATGAAATGATGCTTGGCTGAATGCGGAATGCGTACTACGCTTGGAAAGGTTCTACGCATGGAATTTACTTCTTTAATATCAATGCGTTAAACATTATTACTAGAAGCTTAATTGAAAGTCATAGTCGTTTGTCAGTCAGCTAACACCTAAATACGTTCTGTTCAGGGAATTCGAATTAAAATAAAAAAGCGTAAAACACATTTTAACTTAGCCAAGGCTCATTACACGATTATTACTTTCAGCTTTAGTTTGGCTATTTTAATATTTATATAAGAATTTTTTATATAATATAAGAAAAATATCAATATACACTGCACTTAGTGACCGATGCAGTGTCCTATGCACCAAGGCAAAGTAGTTATAGTAATACCTTTTTTCTTCCGCTTTTTCCAGTTAAAACTGAATCTATTAAATTTCGCGGATTAGCTTTAAAAAATCGGTAGAGTTGTGCTGGACTGAAAAAAGACTCAAGTCTTTGAAAACAGTCTAGGGAAAGGTTGAGGCTTTCACTGTAGTTGTAGTAATAATTTTACTAACTTTTAAGGTTAAAAGTCACAATCGTAAATCGTTGTGCTCTGTAATTTGGCGATACTTTTTTAACTAAATCTCTTGACGGTATTTTAGGTCACCTCGATCTGACCAAGTTTTCTACTTTGCAAGTTGCTTGAGTACTTTTATTTTCAATGAAAGTTATTAGTTTTTATCATCGAAAAATAAATGAAATATGTACCAAAGACGGAATCTTAAATTTAGATAGACTGATAAAAAATATTATTGCGCTTAGTAATTTACCTACCTCATTCGGTTATTCGCATCAATTCTGCCATAGGCGAGTAAACTTTGCCCTAATACCAGCCCCAATGTTTAAACTTCGTAAATATTCTACCCAATTACCCTTCCTTTCGAAACGAAAAAAACTAAAGAAAAGATCGGGAATTTTCTTCCGAATTTTCTCCCAGATAAGAAAAGCAGCGTGACTTGAATTGTTGAAAAACCGACCTCTCTTAAATCTTATTTGTAGTTTTATTCCAACTTATACTTTACAATTTAATTTCTTAATCTTTAGACTTTAGATGAATAGCGACTTATTTTTTGCAGCTTTGATATCGCTAAAAGTGGGTAATTATTAAAGTTATGTTAATTGCTTTAGTGAGATTGTGCTTAGTAAGTTAAGTTACTTTCACGTCTGGCTAAAAACAATTTTCTTAGTCTATTTTTATTTCTTTAGCTTTGGTATTGACTCACAGTAGTTTTTCCAGCTTATTTATTGTATTATGAGCCCATATTCAACCATCAATACAGTCTTGTGAATTGAAATGAGTCAGTTTTTTTAACCACCTCAACAGACAATACTTAATAATGAAAAGTACTATCAAAACACCCAGTATTGAGAAAAATAGTTTTCGATTTTTGTAAAAATTATAACAAAATTAATAGGGATATACTTCAATAATCAAATCAATCGATTTACAGTATCAGTTTCAGGATTTTAAGTACAATAGTTCAGGATTTAGAGTAAAATAGTTCAGAATTTAGAGTATACTAGTTCAGGATTTAGAACATAACACTAGTTCAGGATTTAGAGTATACTTTAGAGTATAACTAGTTCAGGATTTAGAACATAACATAACACTAGTTCAGGATTTAGAGTATACTAGTTCAGGATTTAACACTAGTTCAGGATTTTAGAAGTATACTAGTTCAGGATTTAGAACATAACACTAGTTCAGGATTTAGAGTATACTAGTTCAGGATTTAGAACATAACACTAGTTCAGGTATACTAGTTCAGGATTTAGAACATAACACTAGTTCAGGATTTAGAGTATACTAGTTCAGGATTTAGAACATAACACTAGTTCAGGATTTAGAGTATACTAGTTCAGGATAAAAAAAAATCTACGACGAACACAACTTTTACTTTTACGTTCATCTGCAAAAAGAAATTTGTAAAATGTAAAAATGTCTATTCTCAAATATTTTCTGGAATACGACAAGTCGAAATACTGGCAAATATTACAAAATTCACATAGAAAGTTATATTTCCTGTTTTAATTGAGTTTTGAAGAAGTTAATAAGATTAAAGATTAAGGCCGTGAGTCAAGGAAAATCAACACAATTAAGGTCTTGGAAAATCAAATATCACTGGGTTCTAATCTTATTTCTATTTAAAGATGTTCCCAATTATAATTTATTTTATTGCTATTTCCGTTGGGTATATTTTACTGATTAAATTATCCGAGTAACAGATTTTGCAATAGTTCATTTTGCAACCAATTTTGACATAAAATTAACTATTATTTTGAAATTACTCCTGACTTCAACTTTAACTTTTTTTGGTGCAACCGGGCTTTAGTAGTTTACTTTATACATAATATATAATATTTTTAATAAAAGTTATAATCTTTTAAATATAATATAAGTTTTGCATTTTAAAATTATACATATACACAGTGAACAATGAAAGAAAACCAAATATTATAGGTGGATCTGACCTGGCAAATATCGGCCGATAGCTTGGCTTGGAGGTAGTTTGTTGAGTCCTTATGCTACACAGGGCCGCTCCCGCTAAGGAACTATGATGAACGCACTCTTATAACCACAGGTGTAATCAAATTGATTTTTTTACTACCACAAAAAATAAATTCAACAAAATATTATAAGAGCGCTAACTAAGCAAGAAGCATCTTAACACACTTAGGCTGTGGGTCGTGGTCGTGGAGAGGATCTGGGCTGACTTCTTGGTTATGTTTTGCGCATTGCACTTAGTATAGGGTTCAATGCGCGAAGCATGTTCGGAACTCGCCTTGGGTATAATTCACGACTATAACTCTAGACCTTGCACACTCTTTACTCTAACACAAAACACACTAATACAACACACTCATACAAACCACACACATTCACTTTTTACTAATCACTCATCATAATATGAATTACATTAACGGTGGATTTTTGTAATTGGCTTTAGAATTTTTTAATTGTTATTAGATAATGATCATTGTAATAGCTGTTAAAATCCTTAATAAATAAATAAATAAAATGGTTTAATATCCTACATTAAATTTGTTGGAATATGTACGCATCTTATTATAGTCGTTTGTAGATCCCTATAGTAAACGTGAAAAGTTAACGAAAAACAGAAGAACTATACTTTAATAAAAAATCATTGGTTATTTTATTTATTTGTTTGCCTCTACTGTATTTTCACAAGATTCCTACATATTTTATTTAACTTTCCTCTCTCACTGCGGTGGTGTCGAACTAAAAAGGTGGATTAATAAACAAAATAAAAACACGAGGAAAACCCTGTCTAAGACGTGTTAAGCTTCTATATTGTTTTAAATGAAAATGTATTGCAAGGGAACGCCATAAAATTTCCGTAACTTGAAAAAAGCGTGAGAGTATATCTTTGAAAACTTAAAATGTTGGTCGAAATACCCTTAGGACTATTCCTTTTCCGTTTTAGCCAAGAACCGAACCGGAACGGACTGGCAACGGAATATTTAACAAACTGAATGTATCTAAATAAATACGTTTCTTCTACCCCTTTATTTATTGCCCACTTTGAGAACTTCACTGTGATGTTTTGAGTTTATTCGGTGTAAAAAATAAAAACTGTTTTTTATATACCTAACCCTTAATGTGTGATTATACAATAAATTAACTCTGTAAAGAGTTCACGATATAAAAGTTATTATTTCCTACCTTCAATAAATTCACATCCCTTATCCCTAACATGGCGCATAAGGCACTGCATCATTCTTAGGCCTCAGGCCAGTCCAGTACAAGATACCTTTCATCACGTAGTAAATATAATTATTCGAATGAACCACATTTTATTTATAAATAAATAAATAAACTGTTCGTTTGAATTTTACTACTACTGTTTACTGTATTTTGATTTGATGAATTTCGTAAAGGCAATTATGCCATTGATGACATAAATAAATAAACAAACCAATAAATAAACACGTTTTACTCTTATGGCCGTCTTACGGATGTACTCGGCGGAGCTCATGGATGCGGGCCTGACGTGGGAGGAGGCGGGAGAGCTGGCTGGCGATAGGGTCTCCTGGAGGGATCTAGTGATGTCCACATGCTTCGCATAGGAGCGAACGTGGTAAAAGAAGAAGAAGAAATGGGTTTTAAGTAAGATAATCCATTGGTAGTTTCAATCAAGACAATATTTAAGAAATACGGGATATGTAAAAAAGACGCACATGAACTTATGGTTGATCGTTTATCTTGGAGGCAATAGGAAATCCACATCTCCACATAGGCTGCAGATATGGAATGATGATAATAATTTATTAAACATCATGGTCTCAAGACAGGACTTCATCATCATCATCATCATCAAGTCATATCCGCTCCTATCGGCCCCCAGCTCCCGTGCATCCTCCCAAGTCAACTCCACGCCCCCCAGTTCTGACGCAAACTGCTGACAAATTGTCAACAGTGGACGTCCAGGACGCCGAGAGCCTGATACCTTGTAAAATAAGCAAGCATGGTTAAGGCTCTCGGGAGGCATACATAGTATATGGCCTAGCCAGCCGAAACACCTTCACCGGATATAGGAGATACCAAGAGTTTCTGTGTCCGTTGCCTCACTTCTGTGTTCCTCATAAAGTCAAACCACCGCACATCTAATATTCTTCTAAGACACCTATTTTCAAAACTCAGAAGTCAGCTATTACGAGGGATTTCCGTCTCGCCTTCCCAAAAGCTCTGCGACCTGGAGTACGCTGATGACGCCGGCGCCCCGCCGTCCTTATTGACGAAACAGGACTTACGTCACGCCAAAAAAGTAATGCTGCTGATTACCTTAATACCATTAAAATCTTTTATTTTTACAAAAAATGTAAAGCGGCTTACACTATATATTTTCTTTTTTTTTGTTTTCTATCAAGCCTGCTCGAATTCATCCTTCTTTGTGTCTTATTATTGTGTGATCGGGGCTTGGAATATTTTTATACAAAATAAAAGCGAAAGGGAAGAAAAAAGTAAAGGACTTATGTTTCCTGTTGAAGAAAGACTTTGAATCAAACCATTAAGGATTTTTCGAAGAACAAAAACTGAAAATAACAAAAAGTGGCTACCCGTTATTATAAGAATTTGTATTAAAAGAATTTGTAAGCATTGTTTTTCCGTTAGCAGTTATTTTGATGGAAATTTACGAAAAAACGCTATCCTATCCATTTCTATGTAAATTCTATCTAGCTTATTTTAATTTTGTTTTAATAAATTAGTATTTCGTACTTACTATCGAAATGTTTTACAACGCGCTTTAGTAAGTAAATATTTATTTATTTATTTCCCTTGTCCGCACTCAATTGTGCACAGGACACAAAAATGACTCAGTTTACAGTGAATCATGATTATTTATTACATAAAGGCAATGCGATCAGTATTACGCTTATCATCTAGTCCGCAAATTAGGTATTTTATGCGAGAAACCATATTAAACCATATAAGTATTTCACTTTGACCCTGGGCATCGAACCCGCTACCTCATCCGTAGTAGCTCAATGCGCTATCCTCTACACCACAAGACGAACAAATTTGTAACAACTGTTATCATTTTCGAATGTATTCTAAATAAGTTGTAGGGATAACATGAAGTTATACGTTTTCTTGTACGAAATTCCGCTATCCACATTAATTTTAAAGTCGGTTCAGTATAATGATTTAGTGATGCATGTTATAGGATGGCAGGCCTGTTATTGTTAATTACCTGTATTGTTATATTATTATCATGTTTGTATTACCTGTTAATCAGTTTGTATCCTTGGTACGATAAAATAAAACAATAATCTA
>JAGVSP010004884.1:0-28706 GCA_022494985.1 Micrasema minimum
TTTGTATCTACTTATAGATCATTTTGAAAATACTCTTTGGAACTGAATTATCACAGAACAGAGTTAAATTACAAAATAATTACTTTATGTACGAATTATAACTCTTCTTCTTCTTCTTTCGCCACGACCGCTCCTATGTGGAGCATGTGGACATCACTAGATCTCTCCAGGAGACCCTATCGTTGCGTCGCGCGTCTGACAGCATGAAGTCACGAATTATACCCCTCTGGTACATACTAACTATAGAAAAAATTCGTATATATGGCGAGCCTACAATAACTTTAATAAAATATCTAAAACATTGAATATGGACTTATTTGAGAAAAACCGTGAAATCACACTTTGTTGATCACATTTTGTTGAGTTGGCATATATTTTTTTTTTTCTAACTTTTAACTCACTTTTATGTATATGTAATTTATTTGTAGTAATCTCACGATGAGAATATTTTTCATTCTATTTTACCTATTTTTGTTACTACCTGTGAAAACCTCTAATTGGTCTACTCTTTTTTCTTTTAATGTTAATAATAAAGACATTTATATAATAATAATAAAGATATTTTATGAAAACAATTCGATTTTTATCGGGAAGAAAAAAATATTCGAAAAATATTTCTTGTTTTTAAACCATATTTATTTATATATTTGAACAAAGTCCTGTATTAATCGTGACACGTTCCCACGGTGCTTTTCTATGACCGGTCAATATTAGCTATACTTACTACTAAACATATAAATTTCTGGGTCACGTCAACAGGGAGAATACTAAATAAATCATGGATTCCGTAACTTGAAATTTATTCGTATTAATCACTCTTATACACTATGTAAAAAAACTCGATGTACAAGCGGGAAACCAGTGAATCTACGTCATATTTGGAGTCGATTTTGTAGAATTTTTGTTTTATTTGTCCCATAGATTTCGAGAAGATTAAATAATGACTTATGTTAAAATGAAAAAACGATTTTTTTGGTTCTACGTGATTTTATTATCAAGTTAGTGACAATTGTTTGATAATGCCCTTACAAGGCGAAACAATTGTCACTAACTTGATAATAAATCACGTAGAACCAAAAAAATCGTTTTTTGATTTTAACATAAGATATTATGGAGTTCTACAAAATAAATGCCATGTCAATCAATCATTAAATAATGAGTTTAGTTTTTTTTTAATCCCTACAAATTGATATCAATTATAATTTGTTTGGTCAAATCACTACTATCCACACAAACAACACAAAAACAAGAATCGAGTTTTAATAGGAATTTGTAAAATTTTACTTAATCTATGGAAGCTTATAAGAAAATAACATTGTTTAAAGCTCTGAATACGATGTAGATTCACTAGTTTTCGGGTTTTGCTACGTTACTCCATTATACGCATAATAATCAAACATTAATTCAAATCAAACATTAATAATATGTTTAAAATCACAAATTTCAAAATTTTATGGAAACCTACTCACTTAAAAAAAATATTCTTATTTAAAGAATCTTTATGGAGTTTTATCATCAAAAAGGTGTAGTTTTGTAATCCCCATATAGTTCTACAAAGTTTCGCTCGAATTTGTACAAAATTTTTAGGTCAACAACATATTAATGATCAATCGTGCATTCTTTTGGTACATATTGTAACACTGAGTGCAACATCTTGATAATTTACAACACAAATGCAAGATGATCAGTCTTTCGCTTCAGTGTCGGCTTTATGTCGGTTTGAAAAAATTGAGTTCTTATGATATACTCAATATTTCAATTTTAATTCCAAACACTCCTCTCTTATTTCACCCTTAAATCTGTTTGTCTCAAGCGGCCGAAAATGACACCCATACCCATATTATTTGTTTGTCTTCCTCAAACAAGTTTAGTCTCGAACCCCCATACAACTCCTTGAAAAAAAAGGGAGAAATAGTTGAAGCACAAAACGTCACTAGCCTCATTAGAAAGTGTTTGTATATAATAATATTATGTATTCTCTAAGAGATAATATTTATTTATTAAGAAAATATACCTAATATTATCTACAAACACTTTATGAGGCTTTATAAATAAATATTGGTTATGTAGAGCGAATGAATGATGAAAAAAGGGCTAAAAGAATCTATGATGCGAGTGGGCTTGGATGTAGAAGTCGAGAAAGGCAGAGATAGATATGGCATGATCAAGTACATCAAGGACTTAAAAGTGGACATGTGAAAAGTCGGAGTAATCGACGTGCGTGCATAGAAGTTGTATGAATGTGGAAGAAGCAAGAGAAGTATGCCAGGACAGAGTAGTATGGCGTTCTAACCTCTCGGTGAAATGGTGTGATGGTTAGTTAGTTAGTTAACTTAAATAAATAAGTTTTTAAATTGGTTAAGTCCTTTTGAAGGCAATTAATTGGTTTTGTCTTTTTACATTACAATTTACTACTATTACTACCACTTTCCCTCATTCGCACCTAATGGTGCATAGGGCACTAGTACACCATGACCATTTTTATCTAAATCGTTTTATTGCATGAAGCCAAGATGACCAGTCTTACGTTTCAGCTCCAGTCCAAGGTATCACATATTTGAAATATTTTTGTGTGAATTTTTTTTTTTAATTTGTCATATTGACCCCCATCGGGAATCGATCCCGCGACCTCATGCTTGGCAGCCCAATGCGCTCCCGCTACACCACGAGGCGTAGTCATACACACATAATTAAATTCACAAAATTGTTTTACAATAATTAGCCACATACAAAACTAAATACATATTCCTGTGTTCCGATTCGTTAATTTTATATTATTTTTTAAACAATGACTCGCAAATCGCAAAAGCTCACCAAATATGGATCGTTAAAGTCGAATCACTCGCTTTAATTATTTGGTATTATTTCTGTAATTCGCTCCGCGGGGACGAGAGCCTGGTGCTAATGAGTACAAAGTAAGCTCTTGATTAACATTTCTCGTTAATTAGAATATAATGAATTTCTGATAACGGGATTCCGAATTTAGTACCTTAAGATTTCTCACGGCCCGCGGGTTTAATTCACGATTTGATATACCTATGTGTTCCGGGGATTTTAAGCTTCAAAAAATATTCTAATTTCAGGTGATTGGAGAATTGGGGTATTGAAATAATTATTTAAGATTATGTGTACTGATTAACTCACTTACTTACTGATTAACTTTTAAAAAATGGACTAGGAGATAATTAAAAAAAAAACAATTTTTTAAATATTAGGTTCGAAATTTTTTATTTTGAATTTTTGTTATCAGTATTTTGTCCGCAATTATTTTTAAATTGTCGTAATCGCGATTTCCCGTCCAAACAAGTCATTATATTTATGATAGGATGCGTTTATTAATATTTTAACCAAGTTTTGATGTAAGTAGCTCCTAAATAGAAAAAATACATAACCACTTCTCTGGATCTACATATATATATATAAAGTGCGACACTTTTTCTGCGCTTAGGAGACGGGTGCTTTCAAAGCATCCGTTTGCGGTCAATCCGTTTTTAAATATTTTTTTACGAGGAATCTTTTGAATTTTATTTTTTTTATTTTTCACAGAAAATTTTCAAATATTCATTGATATTCACACCAAAAAAATTACGGAATTAAAAAAAATAATACACGTCTCTATTATAATATACAACAAAATAACTTGTAGAACTATATTATCCTATTTGTTTTATTGAATACAATGGGCTTGAAAACCAAAGTTTTCTGTGAATGCAGAATAACAAAGCAAAAAACCCGTTTGTAAATCGGATAGTTAATAAGCGAAATACAATCATTTATAGTTTTTATTCAGCATACGATCGCGGAATGGTGGTAAAAAAATAAAATTTTAAATTATTGTATCTCTGTTATTAATCATCCGATTAATAAACGGATTGCACTGGTGTTTTTGTGATTTTCTGCATTCACAGAAAGTTTTGGTTTATAAGCCCATCACAATTTTTTATAAAATGCAGTTCTACCATCTAAGTTACCCACCAATAAATTTGATACATTTATGTCTTTTCTTGAGCATTGGGGTAAATGACTTGTCTCAGAACTTGGAAGCAAAAAGTACTGGTTCCGCTCCAAGAAATACAGATAAGTTAGTAGATATGAAAATTATAAATTCCTTCTAATCCATCGTTTATTTTTGAAAACACGATTCATAAATTAACACGGTTACCGTTACTGCTCATCCAGACGAGAACTATAAATAATAACTATATCTGATAATAACACGTTACGTTATTTATGATATACGTTACGTGTGCTTAGCTACCCAAATATTGTATCAAATTGCTCGTAAAATGAGATATGCTAGTGTTTTACTAGGAACAATTAAATACATACAAAAAACGCGTGATTGTTTTTTGTTCCTAAAATATTGTACCATAAAAAAAAATTGTTATAAAAAGTTACATGAAGTGAAATAAGCTTTTCGGTACAAACGGCGTGCGGGCATGAGAATAATTATAAATATGGAAGAAACAAAAGTAGAGTGCCAGGACAAGCGGTGTGGCGTTCTATCCTCTCTGCCTAGTTAGTTAGTAATGATACATATATATTTGTATTGATAGATATACGTAATTGAGGCCATGTATGAACAGAGTACATACTATCTGTAGTTGCATATATTGAGTATCAGGGCAAACGGGACATGTTTCTAGTAAACTCAATGCTTAACGGTGCTCAATTATCCGTGACAGCGTACCACCGTTTAAGTGTTATATAAGTGGTTTGAGATCAATCGACTGTACGGAAATTTACTCTATCGTTTTATAACTAGACTCTGTTCCATTCATCCTTCTTCTTTCATTTATACTTATTTATTTTATTAGAGAACATACAGTTTATAAATGAAAAAAAAAGCTCACAGGAAATAAAAAATTGAAGCCAATGGGCTTGTAAACCAAAAATTTCTGAGAATGCAGAAAAATAATTCATAACAGAGATAAAGTCATTTTATTAATTAATTACTTTATTAATTACTATTACTGAAGTGTAAGACTGATTAATTTGCTTTCACGTAACAAATTATTAAGGTCCACCACAATTCGTGTGTCAATACAGTGCCGTATGCACCATTGGGTCAGGAAAAGTAGCAGTAGTCACAATCATGCCTGAGGTCGCGGGTTCGATTCCCGTAGGGGGTCAACATGAAATATTTATTTGCATGAGATTTTCATATCAATATTTCATGTGTGATACCTTGGACTGGTACTGAAGCGTAAGACTGATCATCTTGCCGTCATGTAATAAAATGATCAAGACACACTGCACTTGGTGTACCGATGCAGTGCCCTATGCACCATTGGATGCGGATAAGGAAAAGTAGTAGTAGTAGTAGTCATAATCATTACTATGACTGAATGAATGTTCATCATCGTCGATCCGTTTCCGCCCCCTATGTCTAGCATATGGATTCCACAATTAGCCTCGTTAGCCATGTTAGGTTCACGTAGCTCTTACGTAAACTGACTTGTCGCAGTACCTACATATTCTTTTCCAAACTTCTAGTACTTACTAGTAGTTACTTCTTCAAGTAATAAATTATGATTGTATTTTTGTGAATAAAAATTCCATATTCACATTTTAACGATATCTTAACCCCCACCTACATACGTAGGTATTTTATTATTTATTTTAAATACAATGCCTAAAAACTTACATTACTGATGACCTATTTCGTAAATTTCATTATTAATACAAAATACTAGAGATTCCTTCACAACGGCCATCCATTGCGGTGCGTTGAGAACTAAATTGTTCCATCTCCACTTAGGTGAGCCGCCTCAGAGACGTGTGTTCCGTTTTCCACATTCTACCTCCGGAGATAGAACGCCAGAGTAACGGTAACACGCCGCCAGCGGTCATTGTAACAATATGTCTGGATACACGAAACCAATCAGGTCTAATAACATTTTTTCTTGTACAGAGTAATTACGTCCATATTGGCAAACTATTTACGATTCGATTCAATCGTAATGTCGAATGTTCCAAGTAAATCCAATATGGCAAATATAGTAGATACCGAGTGCTAATAAACAGTCATGGGCGCTATTCTGTAAAACGCGATAAGCTTATCCACTTCTAACTGAAGCATTTTCAGTTAAATGCTAAAATGTAAATGTGAAAAGCTCATTCAAATAAATACATTATATCGAACCCGCAATCTCATGCGTGGTGGAAAACTACACCATGACGCGGACGTATTTTGATGTGTGATACCTTGGACTGGCGTTGACTAATCATCTGGCCTTCATGTAAAAACATATCAATATACACTGCACTTGGTGTACCAACGCAGTACCTACCCTACTGCACCATTGGGAGGCCCTACCCTAGGCCATATACTGCGTATGCCTCCCTAGAGCCTTAACCATGCTTGCCAATTTTACAACGCATCAGGTCCACTGTTGACAATTTGTCGGCAGTTTGCGTCGGAGCTGCGGGACGTGGACTTGACTTAGGAGGATGCACGGGAGCTGGCGGCCGATCGCTTGGCCTAGATTTAAAATCAATCTAAGCGGAGATCTAAATATTTTAAGTTTGTTACAAGCTTTGGAATCGTACTTCAATGGTTACAAGCATATAATTTGAATAGATTTTTTTTAATTTTTTTAAATTGCATTTTCTAAACTTGTCTTAAACTCATTTCATGATTATATATTTAGATATTGTACACTTAATAAAAATATATTTAGATAATATTTAAAGCGTTATACCCAAGTGTCGCTCGTTTAACCATTTATTTGTCGATTTGCACGTGGGTAAATTTATTCTAAATTGAAACTACTTTTTTAGTTCAAGAATTTCGTTTAAATCTTTAAATGTGTTTTGATTACGCGACAAACGTGTCCCAAATATGTGTCACTGAAATAAAATACAATAATAGATTCGCGAATCGAAAATAACTGTGAAAATAAACAATTTAAATAGGCTAAACGATGTTAAACACTTTTGTAGCTAAAAACATTCTGAGAAATCGGTCAACTTTGAACAAGAGTAATTTCTGGTACTAATTTTTTAATAACTTCCTTTGAAAAGAAAGGAAATAATACCGTGTCTAAGTAACTGACAAAAACTGTTATTCCTAATAATTGTTTGATTACAAATAACACACTAGTTTTTTATGTACAGAGTGGTTAGAAATATCTGTGTCATGTTGGTATCAACATTTCAAGTGCCAAATAATAATCTGTGAAAATACTGAAACTGGTTTCGTTTTGTTTGATTTGGCTTTCAACAAGGGATACAGTTAAGATACGGTATGAGTTATGATATTGGTTATTAACCTACATTAGGTAGTGGATGAGTGTGCTTACTAGAAACGCATGAGTATATTATGCCTTACCGACAGATGAGATACGTGGAAAAATGCGAGAATTTCCTGAATGACTTCTGTGTAATAAATTGTTGTTTAATGATGGCTGTATCAATGAGAATAAATCTTGATTTTTACTACTACTACTTTCCTTTACCCGCACCCAATGGTGCATAGGGCACTGCATTGGTACACTAAGTGCAGTGTGTCTTGATCATTTTATTACATGAAGGTAGGATGATCACTATGATCAGTTTTACGCGTCAGTACCAGTCCAAGGTATCACACATGAAATATTAGTATGAAAATAACACGTAAAATTATTATTTTTTATATTTAACACCATTTATACAAAACCTTAAGTAGAAGTTTTGATAGGAAAAATCTTAAGATTTCAAATATTACTGAATCTTTTCGGTTTCTTAAAACAGAGAATATGCAATGAGGTTTTGGGTGACTGGTATAAGCGATCATTTGGGATGTACTGTCCATCATAACATATCCGCTCCCTATGTGGAGCATATGAAATCCACATACTGCCTCCAGGCCAAGCGATCGGCCAAGAGATGTACTGTATTATTTATAATGTTAAGACAATTCCTTGCCGTTACTGAAACTTACCCTGTCATCCCGTAAGATACATATGTCTATTTATGTACGTAGGTATTTTAAATCTTACTTGAAAAATAATAAAGTTTAGTGTTTTTGATAGATTTTTTTATTCTACTAAACACCGGATGTGGTAATGACCTTAGGTCAAGGACCGATATTTTGGGTAGCATATATTTAAATTAGCGTCTAGACGTGAAAAAAACAAGGGTACATTTCATTCAAAGGAACTCGATATTAGTAAGGAGTCGGCTAGGGTCTGTATGAAAATATTAATTGACGAAATTATCAAAGAGAAAAATGTTTTTAAAATCAAAAGGGAGTCTTGGGAACGGCCCGCCCAGAAGAGCGGCGACTTTTGGTAATTTGACCCCAAAAATATCCGAGTCGAACCATACTTAGTAGGTAGGTACCGAAATTCGCCCGGCCGTGGATTTTTTCAAACAATGGCGCCTAGCGCTAATGAACACGTGTTATTTTTTCAAATTTACGCGGCATTCATCTTTGAAGAATATCTAACAAATTTAAATTTGGTACAGCATTACTGAGAGCTAAATTCCATTTATCACGTCTCCCGACTCCATAGAAAAAGAAATCGTTTTTCTCGTACTTACTCGCTAAATTTCACTCGATAAAAAATTTGATCTATGGAATGCAATGGTTTTTTTCTTTATAATGGCGGCCCAACAGTAAATTTGACTTCTGTTTTTAATTAAGATGGCTGCTCGTCAATAATATAATTAACGGGAAACTTTTAAAAAGATTACGCAAAGCATCAAATGAATTATTTCAGAATTTTGCTCAGCTTGCACGGCCATCTTAAATTTTTAACACAAATCAGGTTTTTTTAATTTTAAGACAATTTATTTTATTTTATCTTTTTCACATTTAACGATAATTATTTACATGGGCTTCCAATTAGCAAGATACCATAAAAGAGTTCGTTAAAGATATCAAGTTACGCAAATTAGTAATTATATTGTTTCTTGAGCTATTAAAATTCCAAAATAAGGACTGGTTTTTGGATTTATGAGTCTAAAAAAACAATTATTTGATTATTTTTGCCATACTTAATTATCACTGTATTTTTATAAAATTTTATACTTTTTACTGAAATAGAAGTTTTACTACAAAAAATTAAACATACATTTTATTTTTTTACACACAGTGTAAACATGTCTTTTTCACTAAAAAACCATGTCTTTCAATCAATGGTCTTGTAAACTCAATTTTTGTGAACGCAGAAAAGTAAAATAAAAAATAACAAGAACATCGGGCAATCCGTTTATTAACGGATAATTAATAACAGAGATACAATCATTTAAAGTTTGATTTTTGAAAATATTTTGTATGATAGGCGATCGGATCTGTGACGTCACCAATCGTATGTGGAATAAAAACTGTAAACGATTATATCTCGCTTATTCACAATCCGATTTACGAACGGATTGCACGAATGGTGTTGTGATTCTTTGCATTATTTTTCAGCATTCACAGAAAATTTAGGTTTACTAGCTTATTGCTTTAATGGATTTATTTAATAAAAATGTTAACCTATGGTAGTAAAAAATGTACCTACGGATTTATAATGACTAATCTTAAATTTACAACTAAAAGTAAAGATACGATTTGATAGCCGATATTAAGGCATCAACTCGGATAGGTGTTATAAACGAAATTGTAGTGTTCGATACAATCTTTGGTTATAAAATAGTGCAAGAATGTTTCAATACAGTACTAAACGAGATTATCAATACAATTTAAGACGAATGTTTTAATACATGGAGTAACAAAACTTGAAGTACAACCCGAAAACTTGTGAATCTACATCATATTTGGAGTCCAATGTGTAATAATGTGAGTTTGAATCTGAGCTTAAAAAAAATATATTTTATTCTTATAAAAGCTTTCATTAGTACCGATACTATTAATTTGACTAAATAAATAATATTTGTTAACAATTTGCAAAAAAGTCGACACCAAATATGACGTACATTGAGTATATGTTTTAAGAAATGTTTTGCAATAATTACATGTCATAAACCCTGTAAACGCTTAAATTCCACATTTCCGTGTTTGAAATAGATAATCTTCATAATATATGTTAAGATATCATCAAACATTGTATAATGGAGGTAGGTTTATAGAGTAGAGATAAACAAAATTATACAACCCAACCTTATATTACCTTATATTTATAAATTCTTACATGATTAAATGATGATCATTGGAGTTATAACTTGAATAAGAGTACAAATCATGTGACTGGATAGCAGAAGGACCCAGATTTAAGTCCAAGAGCGAACGATTATTTTTCCAAATAATTTGATGAATATACATGAAATTTCGTTCAATAAGTTTTATAAATACTATGCCATTATGACAAATTACAAATGATTTTTCGACATCTCTCAAATCAAACCCCGCTTGCGCAATAATAATGTTTACTAAGAAAAAATTTTACTCTTTGATTTATAAAAAAAATATTAATAAACTACCCTACCTATCTATCTATAATCGCTTACCATTATTCCATTCGGTTTTTTAAGTGGAGTTGTAATACTGTTAAGTATTACAATTTGCACCAATTTGCATAATCTAATATGAAATGAAAATGTGTGATTACAAATTAAATAATGATATGCTTGAACTTAAACACCAAAACGAGGTAACGCGAACAAAAAAGTGTATAATTTTGTGTGCCTATCATTTACTAACACTTGGCCATAATAATTCAGATTTATTCTTTAAAGCCTGATTTGTATTTATAGATTTCAGGTTTTACATCTTATGGTAATTTTATAGGTTTACGTTGTTTTGCTGGACCAGTTATGGTGAGTACTGATTATTTAAAAAAACAGTACACAAACTTATTGATGAATATTTATTTGTTAAATCTTAGCTTATTTTTTAAGTTAAAATAACACCTTTTTTTAAATATGTATCAAGAATTAGCTTTTAGAGTATTATAATATTATGTTAAATCATTAGAACGCGATATCGTAAAATAACAAATACAGATAAAATAGATTGTATATTATGTATTATATGCTTTGGATAACCGTTTTTTATTGTATTTGTATTTTTATTACATAAATTCATTTATTATTATAAAGTAATATGTTATAATTAGTTTGGATTGGCCAAACGGAATTGGAGTAGAATTTCAATACCGTTGTGCGTTGGTTTAAAACATTTAGCCATACATCCTCACAATATGGCGTCCAGTAATATAACAACAGTAGTAAACCGATTAATTAGTTTAAAACTGTTATCCACCTGTTTGAGCAAATTCCAAACTTGAACCGTTTTTAACAAGGCCGACTGTACGCAGAATCAAATATTAGACCACAAAAAACAGATTATTTTAACCTCATTTGAAAGTACAACATTATTAGATCATCATCATCAATATCCCATATCCGCTCCTTACGTGGAGCATATGGATTCTACAAACTGCATCCTCCCAAGTCAGATATAATTCCCGTAGTTCTGTCGTAGGCTGCCGACGGATTATCAACAGGGGAAGTCCATGATACCGAGAACCTGATGCCGAGGAAAATAGGGAAGCATTGTTAAGGCTTTCGGGAGGCATACTTAGTATGTGTAAAAAAATTATCATCAGGAACCTGAATATGTACGCATAAAATTTGAATGTATCAAGAACTACGTAATAATTATTAACTTGGCCAAGACTTATTTCGTGGTTATGACCTCATAATAAACTTCGTAAACTTCGAAAATCGTGTTCGCATAAATAACAAGTCTAAGAATAAAATATGTAATAATTTGAGAAAACGGATTGGAATTTATCGGAAAACATTTTGTATAATTTTTGTTACACTTTTTTCACTTTATCCAATCTGATGACTCGGTGAAAATCGATTATAAATATGATAAAGAGTACAGACGGTGCCCGCAGCGGTGTTGCCTTTTGCAGCCATATCCAAAGGAAGAGCAGTTATGTTAGAAGATCGAATTTCTGATTGACAAGCAAGCGAAAATGGCGGTCAAGCACCCGCCTCTCCCGCCAAAAGTATTTCGTAATTAATGTTCATTTTTTTTCCCAGCGAAAAAAGCTCTGCCAGACCGGCAATAGATTCGGGGCAAAAAAACTAATGGGATTGACATATACAGCTACACAGCAATTTTCCTGCTCTTTGTGATCGACAAATTAAGTTTCGTTACGTTCTGTGGCGACAATGGGATGGTAGGCCATTGTGCGTGGAGGTGAGAACTAGGAGAGCACTGGCGCAAGTTAACAGTAACTACTGTTATATATAGCCATCGAGGGCCATTTCTATCATAAGTGACGTCATTGAGACCTGGGCACTTGACGATAGTCGAGGAATTCTTGTCTATGATAAGGGACAGGTCCACTACCAATAACGGATTGTCAGCTGTGGACGTCCAAGCAACGGAAGCAACGGAAGCAACCGTGTTAAAAGCTCTCGAGAGGCTCTCTGCCTCTTGGAGGTAGTTTTTAGAATCTATATGCTCCACTCAGGGAGCGAAAATCGGTTGATGACAATGATAACAGACAGGGTAACCAATTAAACCCAAGCTCTGGAATAGTAATATTATATTTTGTACTTTTTTTCGAACCGACGATCTCTGGACTCTGAGACCGCGACGCTACCCACTGGGCCACCACCCGTTCACTTTCAACTAAATATCACGCCATTTCCTCCAACGGGGTAGGCAGAGCGGGAAATTTGTGTGACCTCATAAAAAATAATATTAAGATGTAATTTGTGGAATAATGTATCCTACTTTTATTAGTTACAGGGCAAACTCCTGACGTCACTGATACCTGCATAAAATTGTAAATTTAATTTGAGTCGTATTTCGTGGAGGTTTCGTTCTTCAGTTATGAAACCAGCGATGAAATTACTTCCTACTTTCGAACATAGTTTTTTTTCTAGATTAGATCCCAAATAAATATCGGGTGTGGAGGATTTGAGGTTGGCTTAGGTACCAGGTGAGGTTCGAGGATTCGCGTCCAGATAGTGAAATGTCCTACCTTTGCTAGGTGGCTGCTCTTCTTCCAGCGGGCGTACAACAACAGGAACACTGATGCACTTTTGGCTGATGATCAATAATAAATTGTTTTTTAGACAAATTGCCGATAGGGGTAGTTTGCGCGGCGGTATGCGGTGAGATAGTTTTGCGCGGCGGTATGCGGGCGGGGTACAAATCGCTACTGGCGCGTAATGAGGAAGGCGGGACGGGGCCGAGGTAGCGGGAGGGGCAGGGGAATTAAATATAATAAAGTGTGTGTGTAAATTAATTAAACTATATAAGTGCGTGGCGTTACCAGGGTGTATTTTTTCAAGCAAGTAAGCATAAAACAGGATTAATCCCTGAGCGCTTTTGGGTTCAAGAAGTACATACACAAAACACGTGTAATTTATTATTTGTAGGTGTCGGCATTAGAATTTAAATGTTTATTATAATTATTCCAACAAATTTTTGACGTGTTGACTATAAATAATGTGTCTATATATTTTGATGGCTGAAAATCACAACACCAAAAAAAGTTTATCCATTAAATGAAGGACGAATGTAATTTAATGAAATGCATACTGACAAACAATAATTTGTTGTAAAAGTGTCGACTATTACTATAAATATTTAAAAAAAATATAGTATTCTCAAATATTTTATTATCCAAGGTACTTTCAAACAGCCGAAATAAGTTGTGGTAGAGGTAATAATGTTTAAAATGTTTCTTTCAATCCAGTGTTTTTATTAACAATATTCGTCGAAAGTCGAAATTAGAG
Source organism: Micrasema minimum (assembly GCA_022494985.1). Taxonomy (NCBI): domain Eukaryota; kingdom Metazoa; phylum Arthropoda; class Insecta; order Trichoptera; family Brachycentridae; genus Micrasema; species Micrasema minimum. Next base: position 13,696 of record JAGVSP010004884.1, read on the forward strand.
CAGAGTGCAAGGCTGAGATATGGGTGATGAAAGAACGGCTAAAAAAAAGTTTAAATGCAAAGTGCTGGGTGTAGAAGCCGAGGAAGGCCGAGAAAGACATGGCATGACCAGGTACGACAAGTACTTGAAAGTGGACATGTCAAAAGTCGGAATAATCGGCGTATGTGCATGAGAAGATGTATGAATGTAGAGGAAGCAAAGAAGTATGTAAAGACAGAGTGGTATGGCGTTCTATCCTCTCTGCCTACCCTACGAGGAAATGGCGTGATGGTTAGTTAGATAGTTAGTAATAACCGTTTAGGTGTCTATAATATAATATCAATGTAGACATATTATCTTAAGATACTTTTTGTTACTTTCCGTATACATATCCAACCGATCAATTATTTGCTGATGCTAAGGTGCTTACAATTCGGCAATTATATGTTAAGTCATGCTTAGTGAAATTTTGGAGTATTGACAAGTGCAGAACGCACAAAACATGAACACTCGCTTTGCCTCAAACATAAATTATTTACTTTCAAAATGATTAAAACAACGATAGCGCAGCGGCCACTTCACATTTATTGGACCTAAGATAATATAACCAAATGGACACACAAACCAAATTATTAACCGACTTCTCCAAATACAGGGTCGGTGTCGTTAGTTTGGATAAGTCTAATGGGTCGTGTATATATTGAAAATGCCTGCAAAAATATAGCTATTTAATTATTAAAATTTGGTATGCAAAATATTGTTTTGTAAATTATAAATTCTAAATTTGTGTAATAGCAACTTGCTCTATTGTACTAAATCACGTAAATATGCAATTATGTTAACACTACAATGTGTAATAATACTACCAATGCCCTGACTCGACACGGACTATCTAGTGAGTCGGGGCCAGATCATTGGCATGGGTCTCTACTGATGAGTCGCCATCCCATTATTGTGAATTTATTATTGTAAAGTGTAATAATAAATAAATAAATAATAAATAAATAAATTTTGTAAAAAATAATTTCACTTGAAAATTTTCACTCTCTTCGAAAAATCTTTGAAGTATCACAAACTAAAATTTTTCTCTATTACACCAACGAAAAAAGGGCATTTTTCAATCAAAGATTACGCGTTTTACGTATTCGATTTAGTAGAAAACCATTTTATGTCTGTACAGCTGAATTTTTTCTACGAATAATGATTAGCTGCTTCAAACCAGTGTTTAACAAGTAGTACTAAGAACTTGTAATACGAAATTCTATACGTGTAATACTAGATGAACATTATAGAATTAGCAGGTACAATAATATTGAAAGAACTTTTAATAAATTTCTTCATGAAAATTCCTTGCATATCTTTATCCGGATTTAAGTAGATTAATGATACGTTGGTTTGCCATTTTTTACCACCAAATCAAATGCAAAATAATCATCCACTTACCGATTGTAGCTGAATCAGTTAATTATATGGTAAATAGCAGGGATCTGAAGTATTGCAGGCTTACCTGGAAAAAAGAAAAAAACGAAAAGTATCTTGTAGATTTGGAAGTAGTAAATATACACGGAATTATAATACTACTCAAGATGTTAGGTGTTTGGGCTGTATCTATGAAGAATCCAAAGAGGTATACACACAATGTTTTTATCATCAAGGTTATAGCTAAGTTTTTCGTAAGCACTGCGTAAAAAAACATCAGAGGGATGTGGTAAATCCTGATCAGACCGATTCGTGACGTTTGAATTGTTTTTAGTTCATAGATATTTAATGACTTCCCACAGAGACAGAGAAACTCTGAAGCGAATGTAGGTTATTTAGGCGTATCTGTCTCTGTTGGGATATCAATAATATCTTATATCAGCCCAGCATGGGTATAATCCAGTAAATTTTGTCTACAAGTATATGTATACATTCAAAATGTTGTTTTAGTTCATCTTTTTTTGCTGACTAGATCATACAAAGAGAATTTGTTGGATAGCCGATAGCAATAGAAATCGGTTGAGGGCTTATAGTAAAAAAAAAAAAACATAAAAATACCACAGATGTCTGCTAAAATTTATCACATGTACCATTTGTAATCATGGAGATCTGAAAATCTAGTCAGAGATATTAAGTAAAAAACCTATTATTTATGTCCTTCTCAGTATGATCCCATTATCTGTTACAGTAATTTTTCTAAAATCAGTTAAAATATACGAATCATATACGTATAGGCTATATCCGTTTCAATCTATGTTTCTTTTCCTTCACTAAAAACAGTTAACTTCCTTATTAGGGATCTCCGTTAGTCGGAATAAAAAACAAAATTGCGAGTGAAGTATCTATAACAATAATTGCAAAAAAGCTCCTGTTACTAGCGTATCAGCCTTGAGGAACACGAGCTGGGAAGAATAGATAGATGATGAAGAATATTAAAAGAATGAAGTTTTTTGTAACTTTCCCACTGAACGGGAAGATAGATAGCCCATTAGGAAATCAGCAAACCTGTTACTAACCAGGTTCAGGGAACCCTTTGAACTCAGTCGAGATTAATAGTTCATTATGCATTCAGCTTATATCGTTAGCGTTCCGGTCCTCGCTCTTGCTTCTACTTTTACTTCCACAGATTTCAAGAGGGAAATGCAGAAAAATTCCAACAATAACAACGTAACAGCGGCGCGGGCGCCAGCGTAGCGTAAATAATTACGATCGTAACACCCATTGCGGATTGCGCATGCGTGGGAAGTTTGGCGTTACATCATCTGACAAGTTCACGGTAAGATGGCGAAATGAGATGGGATGTGTAACGTGTCATAACGTAATTAAACCGCGTTAGTGGAGTCATTACATTTAATTGTTTGGTTGTCTTTTGGATTTGGTAAAGATTGAGCTGAAGATTTTGTGTCAATAACCCAGAAAGCCACTTAATGGCGGATATTTTTTCGGACGTTTCTTCAACCAAATAGATATTAATAACACGAGTCTATCAATTTTTTTAAAAGGAAACTCCTAGATGGTATGCCCAACCCCCACAAATCTCTTAACAACTTTTGCTTCTTAACTTCATAACTTTTGCTATAGTTACCCACCCCCCCTCATTTTTTCGAAATTATCAAATTAACGTACCCCTAGTTTTATATAAATTTTCTCCTTAATCTTAACTTTACTTTAATCTTAACTTACCCTTCAATATTTTTCTTAATACGGAAACTTTACTGGTCTATTCACTTATTTTAATGTACTGTTTGTTTCCTAAATAAACTATTTCTTAGATTCTATGCCGAGAGATTCAATTATATTAATCTTATTATTATTAGGTGCAAATGTAATCTATTTCTTAGAACATCAAAAAAAAATTGAAAGAAATAGCTTCACACTGCCCACATAACAATTTGATATGCAAAACAATGGGACTGATTTTTAGAAAAGACATCTAGGCGTCTAATCTTTTGTCTTCTATAAACTAGTTCATTCATATTATTTTGTAAGTGTTGGCGAATGTATACGTACACAGAATTCAGAATATTTTTTTATGAAGAAACTTCTCGCGTGTCCATTATCAGAATAGCAACAAGAGTTTTTTTATACCAAACACCTCCGCTGTCAAATCATATCCCGTATCGCAATCTGTGATACTTCCGCTGTCTGTTTCCGTAACAGGAAAAATAGTATAAATGTTTTCACACAAACTAACTCAGCTGACCATGAAAGCCAAAAAAGATAACCGTGGAATTCATCAGATATTCGTGATGAAGGTTCTAAACCCAGAGATCAATCTTAACATCTGTCCGATGATTGATCCAAAAATCGAACATCATTGACCCTAGGGCTATGTGGACTCCGACTACGTACAATTTACATTTTTTTTTATGATCACGACTAGCTTATTTACTTTGTTCAAAGATTGTGGTTTTAGATAGTGATAATTCAAGTGCCGAATAATTCAATTTGTAGCGTGTTTTAGCAAGTTCTCTCGGCCCAAAATCACTTTTAAAATAATCGTAGAGACGCTTCAGGAAATGTATTGATTTGTTTCATAATTTGTCGAGTACCTAATCAATCCTTGGTCCAGTACTGTAAGATTTCACTTTCTTTCAGTAGCTGGCATATCTCTTACTATACAATGAGAACACCTGGTTTACGACCTGATCGGCAGTTACAAGCATAAAGCCGCCAGTAAACTAGACGTGTGGACTGGGGACATTGTCTTGTCACTTACATCGCGACAAAACCATAAACTTTATGGCTGGCAGTTGAAATGGTACTCACTTGAGCTTTGTGGCGTCCGAACAGGCAACTAATACTTCCGCAGATAGAAGTTAGATAAAATATTTATTTATTTGCATTTCCGCTCCATTGAAGATGCTTTTGAATACCACACAAAAATTAAATGTATACGCTGTGTCAATATTTATAATATAATCAAAATCTGCACTGTGCAAATTGGTACTAAGTTTACAGAGCAATGCTCGCATTCTTATAAAATCGTATATTTTAAGAAGTCTTCAAGAAAACGAGGCAATTTAAAACCACGCTCAAAATTGGCAATGATTTAATTTAACACATACTTTAATGTTATCAAGGATCGTTGATTTGTATATACAGTTCTGTTACCTCTTTTAATTACTATCCACCAAAATTTATTAGGCATGTCAAGTAGAATTTATAAATCTGTTTCGTATAATGTACAATACATTCCAATGTCCCGTTAGTTCGCAAGATATTTTGGAGGCATAACTAGATTACTCGCTAGAAAAGGTAATAAAATACGAGTCCACGAAGGATATATAAATTATTCCTCCTTTGTTGTGAGTAATTCCAAACTTTGCACATAATAAAACCATTGAAAATGCCTAATGTTAATTAAATTTTATAATGTGTGACTAGCGATAACTCGATTAACTAAGATTTCTTGAATAAATTGCTTGTTTTTTGTAAAACTACGAGCTTTTTACATAATTCTTCGAAAACTATAACTGTACTTATTTCTAGAAGTTGATTCAATGCTACCTTTATTAATATTCCTATCATTTGTTTGCTATACCTATCACCTGTTCTTGTTAAACAATCCTGACCTTTTGGATGTTATATTATTCAGACCACGTTTCCGTGCATTGTCCATCTTTCCTATCGCTCGAATATTGCTAAAATGTTGGTCCTAAATAAACACGAGCTTTGTTGAGAGATTTGATTTTTCTATTCTGCGTCAAAGGCAACTTTTTTTTATGCAACGCTACCATAATTTTATATCCAGACTTCTCGAATTGTAAAATATGTAAGATGACAGATAAAAAATATAAAACAATGTATCAAGTCCGTAAAAGCTGTGAACTCGACTTATAATCTTGCGTGACTAGATAAAATATTTCATTCATACCAGAAGCTTTCAGTTGAATAAAGCATAAAAAAGAATAAATACTATACTACTGTTTGATTCATCACTTTTTAATTTTGTTGAACTTGGCTCTTTTCAACTTAATAATGTCTAAATTTGTGTGTTATCGATTACTGTTTTTTTAAAGTTCCTCATACGTATATAAGTGCATAATTATTAATAGAAAAAGCATACTTTTTGTTAATACTAGACTTATTGATAAGTCTAGTGTTAAATTAGTTTAGAACATTCAGAATAAAGTACGAGACGCAGAAACGCAATGAAAATGAAACAAGGGATATATCCCGTCCTTTTCTCCCAAACAGGAATCACAGATGATTTAGGATCATAAAAAACTAAACGATTTCAGATTCCCGTGAAATACTCGACCATAAAAATCGGACTTTACAAAAAAATGGACGATGACTCAACGGAGTCGAAAATTAGCGTAGAAATAATAGTCAACAATAAAATCATCCGACGGAATACCATTGACATCACTCGAACTCCTGTCATAAAAAGCTAATCTGCCGGTAACGTCCTATCATCATCATCGCATTTTTTACACCTGTTGATTCGGACAAGGTCGATGACGCAATCGAACCTGAAAAACTATTAGATGGATTGGTACACGGCTTTTCAATATCGTTTTATTATGGACACTGATATTCAGATTAAATTATTATCCAGATGAACAGACAAAGAACAATATAATTTCATCCTTTGTCTGAGTGTTAAAACATTTCTATTTGGCTAACGTGCTTCATAAATTATTATTTATATTGTATAATGATTACTCGTATTATCAATGTCTTACTGAGTCCTCCTCGGTGATCCCTGCCGGGAGCATAATTGCGTATCCATTGGAGTTTTTGTTTTGAATTTTTCTATTGTATTTAAGATCGATAATTATTTTAATATATACGTGTACGAGATCGACCTTAAATGACAGATGATTCGAATAACGTTTTTTATTTTGCGATCAAAAATGCAGTTTATGCAGTGATTTGCACTTTCAAGCGAATAAGTCAAAGTTTTGGAAGGTAGGCGGAGAGGATAGAATGCTACGCCACTCGGTCTTGGCACACTTTCCTTGTTTTCTCCACATTCATACATCCTCGTACGCACGTCGATTATTCCGACTTTTCACATGCCCACTTTCAAGTATTTAAATTCATTGTCTACAAGAATTCGGACACATTCAAAACGGAATCATTAATGGTCAAGAATCACTGCACTTGGTGTACCGATGCAGTGCCCTATGCACCATTGGGTGCGGATAATGGAAAGTAGAAGTACTAGTAGTTATTAAATCAGTTAAAATTTCGGTATATTGAGCAGATGGGCAGTTAGTTGAGTTGATATCGCGGGAGTTTGCGGTCCACGTGACCTGACCGCCGCGCCTGACCTGAACATCCTGGGTTCACTTGGAAAAATGGCTGCCTCCGTGGTTAGTAGTTAGGAGGATGCTCCCTCAAGGCCTACGCGAGCACGACTAATGGACAACAGACATGTCGGAAGGAATACAGACTATAGACTAGACGATCAGGGGACTGAAATTCCGGATTAATGACGATCATTACATAAGTCCAACAGAAGCCGCAAATTCGCAGCCTCGCTGCTATTTGTCCAACTAACTTATTAGGTTATTTTAAATTTATGTGTATAGAATAATATTATTTATTGTATATTCTAGCTTAGATAATCAGTGTAGGCGACAGAATAAAATAAATATAATTTCAGCGTAGATGCATTCAGAGTAATGTGGTACCACGATACAAAACAACATTAGTCCGTGTACCATAAATCTCTTTTTTGTGTGTGAGTCATTTGGAGTTCGTTTTCCACCAAATTTCTAAAAAAAAACTACACTATGATGTCATGCGATTGACACGAGTCGCAGTATGTACAATAAAAGCCTTTTTATATCTAACTTGGCTGTATTTTTTATCATTATAATCAACGAGACGTGAGGGAATGATAGAATCAATCAATTATTTCGTGAAATATGATTATTTTATTGCGATATTGGATGGACCAACAGGCAACCTTCAAGGACAAGAGATGATTTGTTATCCAAAATTACGTAAATCTGCACATCGTATTACCTGAAGACGTATTAACTTTTTGTTTCATCCTTTTGAAAAAACTACCCGCCAATGGCCGACACCTTATAAATAATATATACAACATATTAAAGTCGTGTTATACATACAATCATCGTCAATTTATTTATATGATTTATATCTTTTGTGGATATTAATGACATGGGAAAAATAAATACCAAATTCAGAACTACATTTAATATAAATCAATGCAACAAAATATGATTTTATGTGTATTAATGCAGTGTACTATGAGAGAAAAAAATGAATGAAAGTACTCTTTAGAATCATTTTTGTGATTTGTTCACAACCATTAGAAAAAAACAAGCCGATTGTGCATTTTTAATAATTAAAATTATATAATTACTTTATCTTTACGTTTCAAGAATTTAACATTTCACTCTAAAGACAGCATTATGTAATGTATGTTATAGCAGCACATAAATGTGGAAATTCGACACTCCAGTGCTACGTGCTAGGACCAGTTAAGTGACATCAGTAATTTCCAACATTAAATTTTTTTAATTTTTTTTTAAGTTTTAATTTTCCTAATCCGGAAAAATTTTGTATTAAAATTTTTTTTAATTTTGGTAAATATTTTTTAATTTTAAAAAAACCTTTTTAAGTGGGAAAAACTTTTTAAAAAATTTATTTTTAAATTTTCCCAAAAGCTTTAAAATTTATTGTAAAAAAAAATTTTAAACCAAAAGGGTTTTAAAAGCTCTGTTGGGAAATATTTAATAAAAGTTTTTTTAAAAAATTTGGTCCTTTCCAAAATCAAATTTTTTTTGCGATTTTTTAAAGGAGTTTTCGAACCTCGGGGGGCCCTTTTTAAATTTTTATTTAAATTTTTTGTTTAATTTAAAAGGGGTTTAAAAACCTTTTTTCGGTACAAATTTAAAGTAAAAAATTCTGGGGCCCTTAAAAATTAAAATTTATAAGAAACCCTTGGGGAAACGAATGTTTTCCGGGTTTTGGGGAAGGTTTTGGGGTTTTTTAATTTTTTTGAACCCCCGGGGTCTTTGGGGCGATTTTCTCCCTAAATTTTGGGGGTTGGTTGAAATTCCCCCAAAATTAAATTAAATAAAATTTTTTATGATTTCCTTTTTTAAAAATTTAAGTTTATAAAATTTTTTGGAAAAAGGTAAAAGAAGGTTTTTTAACTAATTTAAAAAAAATTTTAAAAAAGAGGGGTGTCCAAACCGTCCTTTTCCGGGGGAAAAAAGGGTGTTTTGATTATTTTTTTGGGGACAAGCCAAAAATTTTTAAGGGAAATTCTCCAAAAACCCAACGTTTTTAAATTTTGGTAAAACAAAAAATTAAAAAAATATTTTTAATATTTTTGGACCCTTTTATAATTTTTTTTTTTTTTTAATAAAAAATTTTTTTTTTTAAAATGTAAAAATGAAAATTTTTTAAAAGTTTAACAATATAATTTTGGGGAAAAAAATTTTTACGCCAATTTTCTTTTCACGTTTCCGGGAGAGTAAGTTTTTTTAAAAATTACTTTTCAAAATTTTAAAGGAAAAAATGCCTAAAAAAATTTTTGAAAATTTAATTTTGGGTAAACACTTTAAATTTTGATAAACCCTTTTTTTTTAAAAGAAAAATGGGAAAATATACTTTATCGGTTTTTTTTTTCATAATTTCAAAATTTAATAAAACAAAAAAGACAAATTTTAAAAAAATTTTTTCTTTTAAATGTGTTTAAGGCAATGAAAAACCATATAAAAATTTTAAAATGTTTAAAAATTTTCCTTTCCCAATTATTTTTTACTTTATTTCATAAAAAATTTTAAAAAAAATTTTTTTTTAATTAACCCCCTTTTCCAAATTTCCCAAAAAAATGCAAAAAAAATGCTAAAAATTTTTAAAATTTTTAAAAAAAATTTAATTTTTTAAAAAACTTTAAAAATTTCCCTTTTGTTCCCCTTGGGGGGGAAAAGGGAAAATTGGGGATTTAAACTGATTTTTTTTTTTTAAATTTTTTTAAAATTACGGACAAAAAGTTTACAATTTTTTTATGGAAAAAAAATTGTCAAAACAAAATTTTTGATAGGAACCTATGTTTTGGAAGCGGAAATTGCAAAAGTGACAAAACCCTTTTAAAAACATTTTTAAGTTATTTTTTAAAAAAAACAAAAATTAAATTTTTTAAATTTTTTTTAAAAAATAATTTGTTTTTTTAATTTTTTTAAAATTTTTTGGGATGGAAAACATGCAAAAAAAAGCTCCCCCAAATTTTTTATTTAAAAATTAATTTTAAAAAATTTTTTAAAACCTTGGAATTTTTTGGGAACATTTCAAGGGGAAAAGGCCGGGGGTTTTGATTTCCTTTTGGGGTTCCTTTTCTAAAAAATTTAATTTTCCTATTTTTTTATTTTTAAATTTTTTATTTTTTAACCCGGACTTTTTGGGCTAAACAATTTTAAATAAAATTTTCCTAAAGAAATTTAAAAATTTTTAAAATAAAAAAAATTCCTTTTTGGTTTTCCCCAAGGGGGCCCTTTTTGAGCACCTTTGGGGGGATAAGGGAAATTTCATTAAAAAAAAAATAAAAATTTTTTAAAACCCCTTTTAAATTTTTATTAAAAATTGATTTCAAATAAACATTTTTCCAATTTTGATTTAAAAGGGTTTTTAAACAAAAAGAAAAAGTTAGGTTTTATATTTTTAATTTTTTTTTTTAAAAGGAGTTTGGTTGGGCTTTGAAAACAAACGACCAAAAACCCCAATGGAATAAACCCCCTTAATCAATGGTTTAAATTTTTTTAAAAATAATAAAAACAAATGGTAAATTTAAAAATTTTAAAAAATTAAAAAAACCCCATTGTTTTTAAAAAAATTTTAAACCCCCCGCCTTTTTGGTATTTTTAATTTTTTTTTAAATTTTTTTTTTTTTGGATTTGATAAAGATTTTTTCGAAATTTAAAATTTTTTTAACTTTCTTTTTAACGTTTTTTTAAAAAAAAAAAAATCCTTTTTAAATTTTTCCCCATACAAATTCTTAATTGCCCTTTTATTGCCGGGGGGTAATTCTGGGATTGTTTGGGGGTTTAGGGGTTTTTCTTTATTGTTTCTTTAAAAAGGGGCCGGATTTGGGGTTTAAAACCAATTTTAAATCCTTTTTTCTTCTTTTTATAATTATTGGGGCCTTTTTAATATTAAAAACTATTTTACGAATGGGATTGGGGCCCAAATACCCTAAAAATTTTTTTTTAAAAAGTTTTTAAATTCCAAAATTCCTTTCACCCTTTTTTCCCCAATTTTGCTTTTTTAACCTTTTATAAACCCCTTCCATAATTTTTAATGGTTTGTTGTTTTAAAACATTTTTTGCCTGAAAACCCCCTTGCTAAACAAAATAAGGGGGAAAGTCCCCCTTTTAAAGGCTTTTTTTTTTGCAAACCCCAAACGTTATGGGACCCTTTTTAAACCCCAAATATTTTTTTTTGGCATACGCCCTTTTTTCCTTGGGCAAACTGGTTTTAAAAATTTTAAAAATTTCCCAATTTAAGTAAAAATTTTCCCCCTTTTTTTAAACCTTGTTTTTAAAAACGGGGAAAAATTTTTAAAAATAAAGGGGTTAAAAAATCGATTCCCAATAAGGCAAAACTGGGTTTCTCCCCGATTTTTACCCCAAACGAACTGTTTGTGGTTTTCCTAAATTTTTTTTTGAATTACTTAGAAAAATTCATTTTAAAAGGGGGTTTAAAAAAAAAACGGAGAATAAGGTTTATTTTTTAAAAAAGGGCCCTTGGGGGAAGGAATTTCTTTTTTGACCAATTTTTGTTTTAAATTTTAATTAAACCTTTTATTTCCCCAAAATTAAAATTTCCTTTGGAACCCCTTTTTAATTTTAAAACCCCGGGGTGAAACCCTTTTTGGGGAACCCCAAAAAAAGCTTCCTTATTTAAAATTAAATTTTTTTTTAATAGCCGGGCGGAATTGAAAATTTTTTTGGGTTTTTTTTTTGTTAAAACCCAAAGGGTTTTTTTTCCCATTTTTTTCTGTCTCTAAAGGGCCCCCTTTTTTTAAAACAGGCCCAAAAATTAAATTTTAGTCCCGGGGAAGCCCGGGGGGCGAAAGGGGGGTTAGGGAAAAAATAAGAACAAAGTTAAAAAACCCACTTTTTATAAATGAACCGTTCTTTGGCCCACGGCCCCCAAAACGTTTTACCCCAACAGGGGGTTTTGTTTACCAAAAGGGAAACGAGATTTAAAAAAAAGTTAAATTTATTTTTAAAATGCCGAAACGTAAAAAAAGAAAAACAACAAAAAAAAATTAAAAAAAACAAATTAAAAAATTTTAAAGTGGAAAAATTTTTAAAAATGTTTTTAAAAAAAAGGAAAAAAAGGGCCCTTTTCCCAATTATTGGGGAAAAAATTAATTCTGGTGTTTTTTGTTGGAAAATATTTACCCCCCCCCAGTAGGGGGGTTATTTTAGGGCAAAAATTTCAAAAATTTCCCCCGGGACATTGATAAATTAATTATGGGTTTTTAAAATTTTTTTTAAAATTTGGTTTTTATTAATAAACAAATTTAAAAAATTTGGTTAAAAATTATCAGAGGAAATTTAATTATTTCGTTTTTATTATTTTAAATTTTTGACCTTTTTTCCCGGGAAAATTTGGGTTGGGTTTTGGAATAATTTTTCAAAAAAACAAACCCTTAAAAAACATGGCTTGGGTTTTTTAAAAAATTTTTGGTAAATTATTTTTAAATTAAAAATTTTTTAAAAAAAATTTTTTTAATTTTTTAACGGGTTTAAAAATCGAAAAAACTAAAAATGTTTAAAATCCCAAAAAAAACCAATTTCCTTTAAAGTGCCTTTTTTAATTTTATTTTGAATTGGGGAAGTTTTTGGGTAACAAAAATGGCGTTTCTTAAAAGGGCCGGGTTTTTAATTTTTTTAAAAACCCTCTTTATTCCTTTCCCTTTTTCCAAAGAAGAATTTAAATTTTTTTTGTGATCGTACTTTAAAAATTCATATAAAAATTTTTTAAAAAATTTAAAAAAGAACCTGTATAAAATGAAAAATTTCTTGGGTTTTTCCTTGGAGGGGAAATAAAAATGTTTTTTGGGAAAAAAAAATTTAACCCGGGGGCCTCATTTAAATTTGCAATGGGAACCCCCAAAATGTTTTTAGGGGAAAAAAATTTTCCCCCAATTTTTTAATCTACTTTTTTGAATGGGAAATTAGTTTTTAAAAACCCCTAAACTTAAAAAATTTGAGGAATTCTTTTTTTCTTAAATTTTTAAAAAATTCCCTTTTAAGTAAACAAAACCCTTTTTTTAAAAATACACGGGGTCGGGGCAACCCAAAAAAAAAAAATAAGTTTATTTTGGCCAGGGAATTGAAATATTTTTTTTCTCCGATGGTTTAAGTTTGGAAAAAATAACAATTTTTTTAAAAACGGGCGTTTTGGAACTTTTCATCCGCCAAAAAACCCTTTTTTGGTGGGTGCCGGGAGGCCAACCCCTCCAAATATTTTACCACGTCAGGTTTAAACCCCTTGGACCACTTGAAAGTTCGGCCCGGGAAGGTTATGGTTTTGGGACCGTATTGGGCGTTTTTGGGTACCGGCCGAAAGTTTTGGAGGAGAGGGGGAATTATAATTTACTAGGAAAAGGAAGGGCAGAAGATTTGAAAAATACAATTTTAACCCCAAAATTTTAAAAAAAATAAATTTTTTGGTTTTCTTTTTTTTTCAAAAGGGAAAGGATATGAAAACTTTTTTTAAATAATTCCTTTTGTTTATTTATGAATTTCCCCTTTATTACAAGAAAAAAATTAATTGGGAAAACCCAAATTTTTTGAAAGGGTTTTTTTTTTCAATTCTATAAAAAAGTTAAATTTTTTAAATTCAATTTTAAAAAAGGGAGAAAACAAAAAAACCCATAAAAATGATCTTTTGGTAAATTTTTTAAAAATTTTCCAATTTTTCCCCCCATTTTTTTTATTGGTTTTAGGAAATCAATTTTGAAAAATAAAAACATTTTTGGCAAAGGGTTTTTTAAATAAAAGGGAAAAAATTAAGTGTAGTTCCCAAAAATTTTAAACCCCAAAAATTTAAAGGGTTTAAAGGAGAACCCATTAAAAAAATTTTCAAATCCGGGGAAAAATTATTTTTCAATTAAATTTAATCGGCACAATGGAAATTACATGGAAATTTTGGGTTTGAAGTTTTAGGGATTTTTTTTTTAAAATTTGGGGCAAAAGGGTTAATTTTAAACCTTTTTTTTAAACTTTCTAAAAAGGGAAAAATAAATTTTTTTTGACTTTTAATTTTTAAGAATTTTTAAATTTAAACTTAACAAATTAAATTTATGCATTTTTTTTTCTTGAAGGAAAAGGGTGGCCTAAAAAAGAATATAATTTTAAAAATACTTGGTTTTAATATTTTTAAAATGGTTTTAAAAATTCCTTTTAAATTCCCTTTTTTTCTTCTTTTTTTTTTTTTAAAGGGCCAAAAAAAAACAAATTAACATATTTTACCCAAAAGGGGGAAATTTTTATGTAAAAGAATTGGTTTTTCCCGGGCCCCCCCGGAAATAAGCACCCTTAAATTGGGCCCTTTTAATTTTAGTTTTTGCACTTTTCGTAAATTTTATAGTTTCTTTTTAAATTTTTTAAGGTTCAAAAAGGGCGGGGGGGTTTAAACGCTTTCCCGAGGAAAAAGTTTCGCTTCTTAAAGAAAATTTGCCAAAATTTTTAAAAAAGTGTTTTACGAAATTTTTAAAAAAAAAATATGTTCACAGTGAAATTTTTGTTTTAATTTAAAAACCAAAAATTTTAAATGGGTTAAATTATTAGCTTTAAAAACATTGTTTTTTTTTAATATTAATTGGGGGGAAAAAAAATTATGACCCTTTTTAAAAAAACCTACCCACGGGGCTTTAAATTTTTGACTTTTTTTGGGGAAATTTTAAATAAAAAATTAATTTTATGAAAAAAAAACTTTTTTTAAAATTTAAACCAAAAAACCCGAAAAATTTAAAAAAAAAAAAAGAGAACAAGGGAATTAAAACCCGGGAAGGTTTCCAATGGGAAAAAAAGGTAGAAAAAAATTTAAACCCATTAATATTGTCTTTTTAAAAATGGGAAAAAACCTTTTTTTGGCCCTTTTTAATTCCAACCCCTAAAATAAAATTGTAATTTTGGAAGTTAAAAAGAAAACATTTTTAATTCAAATTTTTTTTTTATAACGTTTCCCTCTTGAAAAATTATGGGTTTTTAAAAGCCCCTTTTTAAATTTAAATACTTTTTTAAGGGTTAGGTTTTTTATTAAATTTTTTGACACAAATTCAATGTTTTTGCATTCCGGATAAAAGGTTTCCTTTAATTGGGTTCTGGTTTTCAAATTTTCGCCCAAAAACAATTACCTTTTTTTTTCATTGTCTTTTTTATTTTCCTAAGATCAAATTTTTAAATAAAATTAAAGGTTTTTTAAATCAGGGGGAAAAAGGGCAACATGTTTTGGTAAAAAATTTTAAAATTTAAATGTTTTAAAAAACAACCCCCTCCTTTTCAGGAAAAAAAACCTTTAACAATGGTTATTTTTAAATTTCCCGT
>JAGVSP010004885.1:0-13008 GCA_022494985.1 Micrasema minimum
TCTAATAGGTACTCGATACGCTAACAGGGAACCGGATCCTTTCGACATTTCACACCGTAATATTATATTATATAAACTGACGAGTTTACATCATCTTACATATTATAAACTCAACATGACAGATGTGTTCCCACACAACTCTATGGCGGTAGGTACCTACCATGGGATAACCTAACTGACGGAGAATGATGATATGACCAGGACATGTATGATTACCGCTATTAAAATTGATATGGCTTCATCGTGGTAATTGTATCCTTCTATTTGATACCCATGCATCTGTATTGTGGATGTCGTTCTCATCCGAAATGCGTACATAATTACATAGGGTACTGAAGTCATACTTTAGAGAAATAACGTGGTAATTCTTAATAATTCTTAATCGCCGTTTTGTGTGAAAAATCACCTGAAGGGTGTTGTATATTAGTTGGGTAGGAACCTTTCAATTTAGTTTCCCATAAGCTCGACTTCTGAAACTATAGATAATGCTCTATGCCATGGGTTCCCAAACTCATTTGACTCGTGGCCCCCCTTTCAGACACAAAATTACACAAGGCCCCCCTGGAAATTTACCTTTTTTAAATAAAAAAAAAAAACAGAAAAATGTAGTGTACTTATTTTTTACACATTCAATTAAAGTGTCATAAATAAGATACGCGAACGCTGTAACGACAATGTAAACCGACTATCATAGGCCCATAGCGGTCGATTCATGAACTACATGTGTACGCATATAATTTGAAACATCACAAAATCATAGATGATATTTATTATACGTATGTAGGTACATCCTGTAATAACAGATTTTCAAAATTCTATAAGGTCATACATTTTAGCACCTCATGGCCCCTTGGTTGTTTCCCAGGGCTCCCCTACTCCCCCAGAACCAGAAAAGGCCCCCTCAGATCTCTTTAGGGCCCCCGTGGGTCAGGTGGCCTACTTTGGGAACCTATGCTCTATGCCATCGATAATAGGTATATTATTATTTGAGAGTAGTGGCACCTAACTAGGGCCCAAAATGGCAGACTTTTGAGTTTAGAGAATAGGTGTCTAGGAAGAATTCTACATGTCCGGTGGTTTGTCTTTGTAAGAAGCACAAAGGAGAAGCAACGGACGCAGCAACCTAAAGTATCAACTGTCATCCAGCGAAGGCGTTTCTGCTGGCTGGGCCGCATACTATGTATCCCTCCCGAGACCCTTAAACATACTTGACTATTTTACAAGGCTCCGAGGTGCATCGCGAAAACATAAATTATACCCAAGTAATAAGTCTCGAGTTTTGAAATCAAAGTTTGTAGATTCAGAATACAGATAATGCTTTTTTGGTTTATTATACCGTGTTCCATTCCCAACTCACTCAAGACTCGAGTATTCAACCAATGCATTCTGCCCGTCCTTACTTATGGCGCGGAAACAATGACTCTGACCAAGTAATCATCCCATAAATTGCAAGTTGCACAGAGGAGCATGGAGAGGATTATGCTTGGAATAACATTAAGAGACCGAAAAAGGAACGATTGGATCCGACGCCAGACAAAGGTCGGCGAATTGCTTGATTGAAGTGGAAATGGGCCGGTCACATAGCCAGAATGACGGACGACAGATGGACGAAACGCGTTCTGGTGTGGAGACCGAGGAACCAGAGGCCTCAAGGACGTCTACCGATGAGATGGGTGGACGACATCAGGAAGTCTGCTGGAAGACAGTGGATGGGGACGGCGCAGGATCGGGAGGAGTGGAGACGGCAGGGGGAGGCCTATGTCCAGCAGTGGACCTCAACGGGCTGAGATGATGATACCGTGTTTATGGACGTTTGTATTGCCGACGTTTCGGTGCACATATAATGTGCATCTTTTAGTCTGATAAAAACATAGCATAATATCCTCAAAAAAACATTATCTGTCAAGTTTGGTACTTACCACAATCTTTTTATACATAGAAGCAATCAAAATAGAACATAATGATATAATTATCTGCTTTATCCTGATAAAAAAATGTATCCATTAAAAATCCATCAGTACAAGTAAGATTCAAGGAGGTAAAATGTTATAACCAAGATAGTAATTTATTATCCTTGATGGGATTTTTTCGAACACGTAATCTGACACTAAAAAGTTAATAGGATCTGGACCTCTCGACTGGTAATATGAAAAGGTCCCAGGACCATGTCCCAAATAATATTCTCTCTTGAACCGTTTTATATTTCGATACGCCATTTTATTTTTATGACGTCATGCGCATATTTTATGATGGGTATTATTTTTATATCTACGGGTATTTTTCAGTGAAATGAATATAAACTATTAACCTTCAACGTGGCGTAAAATAAAAGAAAAATTGAAGATAAGTTAGATTTTTTTTAAACCAATCACTGAAAAGATAAGGATCGTGAAAACGATTATATGTTTTTTTTTATATAACTTTAAGTTTTCTTTCTCTTCAGATTTGCAAGCTTTTAATTAAGGCGTCCCGTCGTTCTGAAATTTGCATTTGAGATTACTCCGCATAGAAAAAGGCTTACATTTTTTAACTAACTACTAAATTAATATAATATGACAGCGAAAAATTTCCTTCGCGTGCTTGAAAGGATTTTTAAAAATCTATTCGTCTGTTGTTAATTTAATTAATTCCTTTTCGTTCTTTTCCAAGAAAAGATCTTTTGAGAGGCTTGTCATTCTCCTACAAAAAAGAACTAAGTCCGTTGAGCTATATTATAGCGCTTTAAAAGCGAACGAACGCTAAAGCATATATTTTTTAAATAGTATTTTTCTTTACTTTTAGACAAAGACATTTTAAAAACGATTCGTTTTTTAAATCTTTATGTTTTATAATCCTTTTTAAGAAATATTTAGTCCGCTTATTCAAAACTAATAAAAAGCCTTAAATGAATGAATTATGTTTTTCAGAAAAGCGAATTACAAACAATTTCATAGGTGTAATTGTTTGAATATTATTATAAATCATAAAAAAAAATAACAGTCATATAACCTTGATTAAGTAATACTACTACTTTCCTTTTAGCCACACCCAATGGTGCATAGGGCACTGTATTTGAACATCAAGTGCAGTGTACCTTTAATAATTTTTTTTTTATTACGTGATCAGGTTGGATGATCAGTCTTTTGCTTCAGTACCAGTCCAAGGTATCACACATGAAATATTAATATGAAAATCACATTTAAGTAAATATTTCGCGTTGAACTCCTACGGGAATCGAACCCGCGACCTCGTGCACGGTAGCTTAATGCGCTACACGAAGCGAACGAATTAAGTAATAAATTCCGATTAATGACAAGAATAGTTTTTTCCTGTTAACCATTTATTATTTTGTAAGGTTATTTTAAAAAAAAGTAATAATCCTTTTGAAAATTGATGTTTTGTTAAATTTTCAATTCAATTGTATTTACGTAACCCTAGACGTACCTCACAACATAATCGCAATATACGGTAGCCAATGTCGTCTGCATTATATTAAAAAATAATCATAAAAAATTTAAATCTATAAATATGCTGGTTTCATGTATTTACATCATAAAATTGGCAACTGAATTTTATACTCAAATTTTGCAAAAAATATTTTTTTTTTTGATACATACCTAGACCTACCTAAATTAACCTTCATGTGCTTCGTTCGTTCCCGTCAACCAGTATGCGACTCCGTGTTGGCAATCTCTATCATTAGGCGGTGGGTAAAGGGCCAATCACCGGTTTCAATAAGTGGAACCGAACCAGAAATACAACATAACAATGCGCGTCTCTAGCCACTGTGAAATTACAACGAAGCAGGGGGTCGATTCTCGGCTCTTTTTATTGTTTTCGGTAAACAAAATAAAAACCACTTCCTACCTGCGACCGTATAATATACACATTAGTAAACATTTTCATTTTATTTATTAACTTGTTGTTGAGGCTGAGATAAGCATTATCGACAAAATTAAAAAAGGTCTTTTACGTTGGTTTCGGTCGTGTAGAGAGCGAATGGATGGTGACAGAACGGCTAAAAAAATATATGATGCGACTGTGCCTGGATGTAGAAGTCGAGGAAGGCCGAGAAAGACATGGCATGATCAAGTAAAAACAAGTGCTTGAAAGTGGGCATGTAAGTCGGTCGGAATAATCAATAATAATAATAAGCATGCCAGGACAGAGTGGTGTGGTGTGGCGTTCTATCCTCTCTGCCTACCCCTTCGGGGAAATGGCATGATGGTTAGTTAGTTAGTTAGTTAACTTGTTGTTTTCCTATTTATACACCCTCATTAATTACTTTTTACATATAAAAACCTACCATAAAATTTCATTTCATTTTAAAATTCCCAAGCATGCATAAAAAGCAATATAAAATATGTAAGTAGTTAAATTATGTTATTCAGTCATATTATTTTTAACCGCCTTAATATCTAATATCAGACGGAAAAAATATCACAAACGTCCAGGCAGGGTTGAGAAAAATCACGTTCAGTTTTTGTAATCTCGCCGGGAATCGGTCCCGGAACCTCCGTGTCGTGAGCCGAACGTTTTGGCCATTACACTACGGAGGCCACCAAGCTTTATATAAGTTGCTAAAGCTTACCGCATTTACAGAAAAATTCACGCCACAAGCCTTATACATTTTTTACCCAAATTTGCACCGCAGCGTCATTATCAAAATGAGCTCCATCAAAAATATGAGTAAAACAGACAAAACTTAAATCTTCGTTTTACGGTTATATTTTGTCATAAACTGGAACACTGCCTTTACGTTTTTACTTAGACCTATTTCTGCTCCTAAATAACCTTTTTTTACTGCCGAAACATAAAGTTTATAGGCATTTAGTGGGCCCGCTAAAGTGTAGAATTCAGTACCAGCTCGCTATATTCTCAACCCGACTTAATTCACGGGAAATTTTTATAACAATCTAGTTATTAAAGTTGAGGCCTACTGTGAAACGCGTTTAGCGCCCCGTGCTTATTAAAATTAATTGGAATTCGTGTTTAGGATGGCCATTATTATTAATACCGCGAAAGCTCATGATGCTTTGCTTATAATTTAGTGAGAATGTTTGATAGCAGCTAGGAACTATAACGACATATTATGATATAGGCTAGTTGGGGTAAGGAATGTATTATTGTGATAAACATAGTTCTGTTATAATGAAATGCTTTTTCAAACATTTTCAACCGCATTACCAAGAGCAACTAAAAAGCTCAAACTGACTGCTGTGTTTTAAAATATTTATGAATAAATTTATTGGTCTCATTTTTTTATACAATAACCAAATTAAACCAAAGTACGAAAGTCGGAACCATGGATTATAGTAGGAAAGCCACCTGTTTCATGACGTCACTACTGTAAAATGACGCACAAATACAGTCATTTGGCGCGGTATTTGATATACGGACCAAAAAAAAAATATCTTCACTAACGACGCACAAAAAAATTAATAAAGATAAAATTGGCTTAGTTAAATAGAACGCAAAAAAAAAAAAAATACTTTAGAAAACTTTGAAATTGCTCATTGTACAATATCAAATTAATATAATTAGGTACATTGTGTTTTTAAAAAAAAAAAAATTGTTTGACTAACTCGCTCTAAATACAAAACACCGACGATATTAGGTCCTTGAAGTTACGCAAAAACGCACAAAGTTACTTTAAATTAAGATCCTGAAAGTAAATTGAAGTACCAGCAAAGGAAGCAGAAGAGATAAGTGGTTGTTTTTCCCTTCAATTCTTTGAAACTACGTAATAAAGAATACCGTGTATCTCTGTATTCTCCCTCTTCAGTTTATTTCTTTTCATTCAGAGTTTTTTTACCATCAGAAGTCTGCTGGAGTTGATATTTAACCGGAAAAAGGTTTTGGAGAACGGTCTAAGTGGAGCAAGCTTTTTATGCTTGTTTCCGGTTTGAAAGTGTTTATAACTTCGCGGCTACTGAAAGTTTCAAAATATATAAGTATTTTACAAAAATCTTTACTACAAAAAATATATACAACTAATGGTACAGAGGTTGAGACGTTGGGCCATCAAGCATGGTCGTGAGTTAGATTTTTAAGGGTGTAAATAAGATTCATTAATCATGTCGCAATTAGAGCAGAATGCCCTGATATCGAAATAAGAGCAGATTGCAAGGCTGAAATAAAGCATTGTCGACAAAATTAACTAACTAACTATCACTAATTAACCATCACGCCATTTCCCCGAAGGGGTAGGCAGAGAGGATAGAACGCCACACCACTCTGTCCTGGCATACTTCTCTTGCTTTCTCCACATTCATACATCTTCTCATGCACGCACGTCGATTATTCCGACTTCT
The DNA here is from genome assembly GCA_022494985.1 of Micrasema minimum. NCBI lineage: Eukaryota > Metazoa > Arthropoda > Insecta > Trichoptera > Brachycentridae > Micrasema > Micrasema minimum. The sequence continues at coordinate 6,294 of JAGVSP010004885.1, forward strand.
TACATACCCACTTTCAAGCACTTGTTTTACTAGATCATGCCATGTCTTTCTCGGCCTTCCTTGACTTCTACATCCAGGCACAGTCGCATCATATATATTTTTAGCCGTTCTTTCATCATCCATTCGCTCTACATGACCGAACCATCGTAAAAGACCTTTCTTAATTAAGTCGATAGTGCTTATCTCAGCCACAATTAAGAAAGGTCTTTTACGCTGGTTCGGTCATGTGGAGCGAATGAATGATGAAAGGACGGCTATAAGGATTTACGATGTGAGTGTGTCTGGTTGCAGAAGTCGAGGAAGACCGAGAAAGACATGGCATGATCAAGTACAACAAGTGCTTGAAAGTGGGAATGTAAGAAGTCGAAATAATCGACGTGCGTGCATGAGAAGATGTATTAATGTGGAGATGAATGTGAAGATATAATTTTTTTAAATCTGCAAATTGGTCTGTGACCTTGAAATGTCTTACACTTGACTCCAGTATTGAATTTTAGTTCGCGTAAACACCACCACGGTTCTTCCTGAATCTATCATACTCTAGCATCCATTTTACTTTCATGGCATTATTTTCGAGTAATCAGTAAAATAAAGTATTTCGTGACGTAGATGTAAGGCATTTAACATGACATACTGTATATCGTCATCCTTCAGGCAAAAGTCACTAACTCCAGATACACTGTTTTAGGATTAAAGAAAAAGAGTGATAATTAGAACCAGCTAATACAACCAAATTCGGTACAAGATCCCTAAAATACATAGCATTTTCCGAATTTAATTTGTTACCTGACATGTTTAAGATCCCTGTATCTAACTATCGAAACAGGACCTCTGATTTATACTCAGGAAGTATTTTGAATGATACCTTTTCTACTTGCGTCGTATAATATATGGTTTTGCTGTTACTGTTATAATTCACTTTATTGTTTCTTTAGGTTTTATGTTTTCATTGGATTGGTTCTGTTTTTCGTATATATTGTGTTTGTTTTGTGATCTAAGTGATGTCAGTGCGTATTAGAAATAAAATGAACATGTGTTTTTTATTTGTCCCTAAATGAGTTTATTGTTAAAATCGATTGAAATTTGAAAGATTTATCTCGTTTCTTTGGGAATTGGTAATAGAAGGAATGCTTTTTGTATTTTCTTTCTGATGATAAATGCATTTATGAAAATTGAATAACTCGTATAATGTGTATACTCGTATGTGTAAAAGGTATAGTGTAAATGTTATTTATTTTATTTTGGTGACTTTATTTTTCAAGTGCTTCATGGTAGGTATTTATAATATATTTTTTGTTTATCCGTCTTTGGCATAAACAATTAAATTTCTTGGCTGTCCGACTCGTAAATTTAATATGAGGACTTCTATTACCCTTGAAAAAGACACCCAGGGACATTTTTTTTTTTTAAATGTGTGTGGCAGGTCCGACGCATGAATGGAATTTCTCTTCTTAGAAAAAAAAAAAAGGTGCGTCCGTCAAGTTGGATTTCAAATATAAACTCTATATTCGAAAACAGGTCACCCAAAACCCTTTAAACGATACCAATCTTTATTTTATAAAAAAGATGTGCGTCCGCCATCTTGATTTAAAAATAAACGCTTAATTCAAAATCAGGACGCCCGTATCGTCTAAAAACGATACCCATCTCATTTTTTGAAAAAAAAGGTGCGTCCGCCATCTTGGATATCAAAATAAACTTTAAATTTGAAATCAGTACGCGAATACGCCCTAAAAACGATGCAAACCTTCATTTTATGAAAAAAATGTGTGTCCGCCATCTTGAATTTCCGAATAAACTCTTAATTCGAAATCAGGACGCCCATACGCCCTAAAAACGATACCCATCTTCATTTTATGAAAAAAAAGGTGCGTCCGCCATCTTGGATATCAAAATAAACTTTAAATTTGAAATCAGAGCCCCCAAGAACCATTAAAACGATACCCATCAGAGCCCCCAAGAACCATTAAAACGAGTACCCATCTTTACTTTGTGAAAAAAAGAGACAACCGCCATCTTGAATAAAAAAAAAACGCTAGATTCGAAATCAGGGCCCCCCAAAACCATTAAAACGATACCCATCTTCATTTTGAAAAAAAAAAGGGACGACCGCCATCTTGGATTTAAAAAAATAAACGCTAGATTCGAAATCAGGCCCCCAAAAACCTTTAAAACGATACCCAACATCCTTCTATGAAAAAAAGCTTTGTCCGCCATCTTGGATTTAAAAATAAAAGCTAAATTCGAAATCAGGACCCTTAAAAAAAACTTAAAACGATACCCAACTTTATTTTTTATGAAAAAAAAGTTGCGTCCGCCATCTTGGATTTTAAAAATAAAAGCTAAATTCGAAATCAGGACCCTTTAAAAACCCTTAAAACGATACCCAACTTTATTTGATGAAAAAAACGTTGCGTCCGCCATCTTGGATTTAAAAATAAACTCTAAATTCGAAATCAGCACCCTTAAAAACCCTTAAAACGATACCCTACTTTATTTTACGAAAAAAAGGTACGCCCGCCATTTTGGAATTTAAAAAATCCATATGCTGTGCATGGGAAGCAATTCTGTAATAGGAAGTAATGGTGATGATAATTATTAAATTTAAAAAAAATTAAAACTCATTCGGCATTATACAAATAGAATATATATTTTTTCGGAATTGTGCGAGTCCATATGATCCATATGTTCACCTCGTAGCACAGTGGTAGCCCATTTTACTACCGTGTATGAGGTCGCCGGTTCGATTCCCGTAGAGGGTCAAGATGAAATATGATTTATTTACATGTTATTTTTACATTAATATTTCATGTGCGATACCTTGGACTGGGACTGAAGCGTAAGACTGATCATCCTACTTTCATGTAATAAAAAATGATCAAGAGACACTGCACTTGGTGTACCAATGCAGTGCCCTATGCACCATTGGGTGCGGATAAGGGAGAGTAGTAGTAGCAAATGCTCCAAATTTCAAACAAAGATTCTTGTAGCTCGAAGGAGAAATAAAAACTTCTAGGTAGACTACCTATAATATAAACTCCAAACGAATTATAAGGTAGGTACTTTTTATTACGAATTCACTGTCTGTTAATGATTTTATTCCATAGCATAAAAAAAAATTATAACAGATAAAACTAAAAAAATATTATATAGTAAAAAATAAATTTTTTAAAACGTTATAACTTTTTTATTTTCCCAGCTAGAAACGATTTTTAGGTGTCTTTGAACTTGGAATTTTGTCTTCTTTCTATTTATTGCAAAAAACAGAGCTCTGCAGAGTTATTCTCGATCAGGAGAAGCCCTTGTCAACGATTTTTTTTTTTCTCATAGAGAAAAACTGACGATGAAACTAACACAGAAATCTTGAACAAAAAAAAACATTTTCGGAGGTAAAAAATGCACTCGATAGCTCAAAACCAATTCACGGCACTTATTTATTGTGAAAAAAGTCCGAATCGGGGTGTAAATAAATTTAAAAATGTAATTGAAAGTTCGAGGTGTATAAAAATAAATTGTATACGTGATGAAAACGACATTAGCGCCTTTTGCTGTACAGCATTATTTGACGACATTTTTTATAAGCTTTATGTACTTAGCTATGCAGTACTATCGGTTACATGGCGTATCTATCTAAAATTCACCCGGAACTGTCACTAAATTATATCAAATACACAAATACAAAAATTATAAAATGGATGTTATAATGCAGGAACCTTCCCAGGAGTGAATAAAACAACCCTCTAGAACAACTTATTGCAATCGGATAAGCGGTTTACGAATCTATAAAGGACAAACACTTTTCTATGAATTGTGATTCATTTTAAATTTTTCTTAGAACAAGTTAGTGACTTTTGCCTGAACGGTGACGGTAAATTTTATAGATAAAATCTATTTCCTTTTCTTTTGTCTTCTATTTTCTTTAGGGCCTTTTTCTTTACGACGTCTAATAAAGATACCACATCGCGAGTTTGTCACTGTTATATTTGATACATAAAAAATACATTATTTGGTTTTATTTTACTATATAGGTACTCGACCACGCCCTTAAAATTATTACATAAATAAATCATAAAAATATTTATAGGTAAATAGATGACCAATTTTGTACGGCGCTCTTGAGGTTATTTCTACAAAATTATTAGCCATCCTATGTTAATACCTACACATTTTATTTCTATACTTTATTTTAAACTTTCTGTACAATGCCGGGTTTATTGCTAAAAAGCAATATCTTCCAACCAACTAGAAACAGAATGGTGAGAATGGGTGAAGTCTACGAACCTTCAGCTATTAGATTGGAGGGCAGATAGTACTTGTACAACAATGATGTATAGAAAAAAAAAAATTTTGGTTGTCTGTAAAGTCGGTTTACGGACGATAATTTTACGTGATAACGTCATAAGAAAAACATTTATGAAAAATAGCATACTTTTATGAATTGAATTGAATTATTATAACTGAATTATCGTTATTTTTTACAATACAAAGCAGGAGGTAATTGAAAATATTTTTTTTTCTCCATAAATTAACATTTTTTTTGTTTTCTTATTGTGTGCTGCTGCTGTCTCCCTTCTATTCGGATGCATCGGTCGATGGAGTGGAAGAGAGATAGATGCGTCACAAACCGAACGCTTAGGCCGATCGTGCCTCTCTATCGCTTGTTCCGCGCTCTCGCTTGCACACTAGGCTCAGGCGAACGTGACAATGAGTCATGCTTTTTCGTGTGTGTGCAGCCGGCGTTCATCGATTTATTAGGCGTTATCACGTCAAAAACATAATATAAATTTAACTACGGGAAGTGTTACTGGAATTCTTTGGTGGGAGTTGTTGTTATTGTTATAACTATCTAACCGTCATGCCGTATCCCCGAAGCGATAGGCAGAGAGGGATAGACCGCCACAACAATGTCCTTTCACATTTCCATTGCTTCCTCCACATTCATGCATCTTCTCGTGTTATTTTTTTTAAACGCTTGTCACTTTGATTCACCTATTTTTTGAACGCTAATAAATGGGTTTTCTGCCTTCGCAGCATCTAGAAGTTCGAAATTACATTTCTCATCAAGTATTATTTAACCATTGTACTTAAGTGCTCACTAAATATGCTCAATATCACCATATTAGCTTTAGCAACGGTAATTCAAAATATCTTTAGTATCATATTTGACGTAATTTTGAACGTCATTTCACTGCATGACGTCTGCAAATATAATTCCTAAATAAGCACAATCCTAAATATAATATCTATTCACGGAATTGCGAGGGAACCCGATGACGTAAATGGTCTGAAAATGCGAACAATTACAACTGTCAACACAGAACTTTAACGACAAATGACAATAATGGTAATAAAAGCTATTTTGGATATCTCAACAGAGATGTTTCCTAAAGTAAAGTAAATTTCTAAGCTTTTACACTGAGCTTTTACACAGTTTCCCTTATCCGCACCCAATGGTGTGCATAGGGCACTGTGAATCTTGATCATTTGTTACATGAAGGCAAGATCAGTCTTACGCTTCAGCGCCAGTCCAAGGTATCACATATGAAATATTTTTGTGTGATAATCACATTGAAATAAATATTTTATGTTGATTCCCATCGGAAGTCAAACCCGTGACCTCATGCCCATTTTAACACTTAATTATACATTTTACACTTATTATTCTATGCTGGTGTCATCTGTTGAGAAGATTGTTGAGCATTTTTTGGCAATCATCTTAATTAGTGTAGGTAAGGCTCTACTGAGCTTTTTTACTTACTAGAAGACGCCTGAAGATGTCTCTCCAATTTTTTGAAGATGTCTCTCCACTCGCTTCCAGAGTTTCTCTGTCTCTGTTGGGATATCAATAATATCTGATATCAGCACAGCATGGGTATAATCCAGTAATTTGTCTACAAGTATTTGTATACATTCAAAATGTCGTTAAAAGATTTACTGGTAAAAAATATAAGGCAAAAAAAATTGGAGAGACATCTTCAGGCGTCTTCTAGTAAGTAATAAAGCTCAGTAGAGCCTTACCTACACTAATAAAGATGATTGCCAAAAAATGCTCAACAATCTTCTTAACAAATGACACCAGCATAGAAAATTTCGGTAATGTGGAAACGACGTAGACGAGCTCAATATATATCAGTTACAAAAATTTGTCATATATATGGTTATTAGATGATGAGCGGAATGGGGAATGTTGTAGTACATCAAGTGGCCACTTAACCCAGCCAATGACAGGTTATACGCCCTGTAAACGCCTAGATAACCCACATTCACTTCCAGAGTTTCTCTGTCTCTGTTGGGATATCCATAATATCTGATTATTATTATTATTTATTAAAATGCCTGAAAATATTAAGGTGTATATTATTCTAATTTTTATGTTTGAGGCCATATGCGTATTGCGTAGGGAATAACTTGTATCCGCCATATTCCTAGAAAACAAACATTCTGACTGTTTGTTTGGAGTATTCTTCCCAATTTAATTGCTTTCTAGATGACGCCTGATTTTTTGGTTTCGTACATAAAGAATGAATTGAGGAGATAATGTTTAAGATAAAATATTAAACAGTAGGAGCATTTTATAATTCTTTACGTATGTTTTATTGTTACTGTAAATGTGTGTGGTTCTAGTAAATATTGACGTGCCTTCCGTTTATGTCACAGTATACGAATATTATGCTGTCGTATTAACAGTATAAAAAAGTGTTTTGTTTAGTGCATG
>JAGVSP010004886.1:0-10779 GCA_022494985.1 Micrasema minimum
CTTTAAATTTTAAAAACGGTCAATTTATTTATTATTTTTCGCTACGGGTTTTTAATTGTTTCTGACTTTTGTCTAAAACTTTTCCTCTCGTTTGTACCATCATTTAGGTGTCTAATGCCTTTGATATTTAGCCTCACCAGAATTAAAAAACCTGCTTTTCGTAATCTGTAATTTTTTATCTTGTGTTTGTATCGAGCCGGGTTGTGGTCAAGTGGTAGATTCTGGGATTCCGGATTAGAATCTCTAGGTTCGAATCCCACTCCAGCACAACTGGTTTCTTGCTTTCTGACACAAGATTATTTCTCGACTATTTTGAAAGGCAGCCGAATGGGAAATATTTAGAGTATATCATAAGATCTCTCGAATGTTTATTTTGTATTAATTTAATAAAATATTTAAAAAATTTCATCCACTCTTTTTTGTTGTTTTATTTCGAATAATTTTAGTCCCCTTGAAGTATTTAACTCTATCAAAATAAATGTCATAAAATCAATTTAATGCCCGAATGATTTACTTCTTTTTTTTTGGGAAACTCAGTCGCCTGCTTCCGTAATTTATTTATTCATTTATTTACGGACAAGAAGTCGCTAAGGAAGTGTTATGTACTTTACCCATAAAGCAACGATTTATTTCGTCTTTCAATTTCATCAAAATCACCTTTTGTCTAGTGTTTTTTTTTAAATAAAAACTTTGCGGAAATTGTTGTAAAACCTTTTGATTTGTCATCTGGAAAATTGATAGCACCGTTGATTTTGTTTAGCTTCTCATTTATTGCACATTTGATTACTTTTATTGTTTGAAGACAATTTACTTTGTGAGAGTGTATTTCTTGTGTGTGTGCGTTGTTTGTCGTTTTTGACGTGTGTGGACGTTCTAATTAATTCGTTTTGAACGCCGGCTGCACTCACGGAACAGCAATGATTCATCGTCACGTTCCGACATGTAGCGTAGTGTGCAAGGCGATGTGCGCGGAACAAGCGATAGAGAGGCACGATCTGCCTAAGCGTCTCGGTTTGTGACGATCTATCTCTCTTCCACGCCATGGACGATGGCGTTCGAGTAGATAAGGAGACAGCAGAAGCAAAACAAGATCTCGGCAATGTTTTTCTTATGACGTTATCACGTAAAATATCGTATCGTCCGAAACCGACTTTACAGACAGCCAAAAGTTTTTAGTTTTAATGAAAATATCCGGCGTTTGATTGATTGCGGATTAAACTTATTTTTACAGGACTGTTATTAATTTTCTAATAACTTTTGTTAATCAAAGCGCATTGCACATCATTTCAATATAAGAAAGTGTCACAATCAAAGGAAATAAAATTTTATTGAAAATGCGGTAAATAACAAATATTGCAGCTAAAGATAGACTTTGAACGCCGATAGCAAAAAATAATTGTACTACGATACATCGTGTTCACGATTGATTAGTTTTATCGGAATGTTGTTCATTGTAAATAGATGCGTATCTGAAAGGATGTTGGATTGGACAAGGTTCTTGGCCACATATTGGAAATAAAATACAAATATGTGTAGATAATCTGCTAGAATATTTTCACCTAGAATTACTGATAAAAAACACGTTGTAGTCTTTATTTTTCACATCAATTAATATTACACACCTTCGTAGATAAAGATTAGTTGTTCGGTAGCATTTAGTTTTGTTTTTCTTTTCAAATATGAGTATTTCCTTGCATCAAACTGCATCAGAATCAGATAGCAATTGACAACATTAATTTATCGTCTTCGTATTCTCGCTTTTTGGTTTGTCATGCCATCGCTTCGACTTCGCCTTTTAAGGGGCTACTAGGTCCACCCTTTGTTAATTGTAAAATGTAGTAAGCGCCCGGATGAGCGCTCGTTTAAAACACGACCCAAAATCCGATCGAACGTCGCGCCGTTTGGTTTCATTATTATTTGCATCGCGTAGGTATACAAAAAATACACGATAATCTTTAAAATGTAGTAAGCGCCCGGATGAGCGCTCGTTAAAACACTAAATTTAATATAATCAAAAATTCTACTAATGTTTTACAAATTTTAATTAGATAATGCACTAGATATATACGTATTCTTTAATACTTTTTTTTTAAAATCTTATATGTACTGTTTTTGTGTGTTATGCATCAAATGTTATTAAAAAACAGGGGGTTTTCTTTAAATTAATTGTGATTCAAACGAAATATTCAAATAAAAATTTAGTCCGATATTTCACTAGAAAAAGAATTCATAATTACGTCATATTTTTTTCATTTTTATTTAATGAACCATGAAGTACAAGGGAATTTTGCCCTGACGTACATGAATGTATGGGGGACCCCGTAAGGGGCCTTAACGGAACTGCTGACTGAACTAAATCCTTTTGGCACTCAATTCCTACGTGATGTGAATCCAAACCACTTATTATATTGTCGACATACTGCGTACGACGACCAACGACTCTGATTTGTATAAAGCCCGCTTTATATGGGACAGTTTCTTGTTCAGAAAAACTACACAGTTTCTTGTTCAGAAAACTGTGCAGTCTGTCAAACTTCTGTCAAAAGACACGCTAATTATGTGTATTTTTGAAACGCGATTGTAAGTTATTATCGTATGTTTGCTACTTATGTATATTTAGCTAATTATGTATATATATGTTATTGTTTTTTTACGTATTTAAAAGCATACAATAAACCAATGTCTATTTAAACGTTTACTAAAAAAAACATTGACTGTCATGTCAGCTTAAATCTGACACTAGCACACAGTTTTTCATGCAGTTTTACCTTTATACGGACCGTTTTCAGACTGCACAGAAAACTGTGTAGTAAACTGCGCCATATAAAGATAGCTTAAGGGCCTTTCTTATCACCTCCGTTTAAAACCTGATTATCGCAAATGTCCTACTAAATCGCAGTTAAGTTTGAAAATGCATTTTATCACCTCTGATTATCGCAAAAATATTGTAAATCTCATTTAAAACGTGGTTAAAGATAGTCAGAGGTTTGCTCCCCTTTTAAATCACATTTAAATATGGCGTCCCGTTTTGTAACAGTTATGACATCTCGACTCAAATTTTTAATGCATTGAAAAACAGTCAAAATGGAAATAATATAATGATAATCCAATATTTTATGTTGTTTTGGATAAGTATCACATTATAAAAACATAATAAAACTCGATTATAACTAAAATAACGAAATGTCTTAAAACATTTTTGCCGGGTTGGATTTTTACAGTATTTGATAAGTAGTCCGGTAAAATTAGTTTTTTCTATCCCACCCTCATTGTTAAAAACGCATTTATTTATTTAATTTATTTATTTATTTATTTATCTACGCCCGTTGGGCATTACAAATACATAATATTTTTTATACAGTAGTTTACAGTACTTATATAAATTTGAAATATAATTAAAATAAAACAAAATAAAATTAAAAACAGAAGAGCCAAAAGAAATAATACGCTGAGAAAAAACTGAAATATTTTTCATAGAATCAAAGTAATAATATAAATAGAATAAAATTAAAATAAAGACAAATAATTATTACATAAAAATTATTACAAAAATAAAAATTACATAGAAATTAAAGTAAATTATTAGAAGGACTTGAATCTCTGGATATTTTGACATTAAATAAATCGATTGACCCGCAATGCTCGTTACCCAAACCTGTGTAATCTGGGTATAGGAGAATGAACATAATAGTTAGTTCTACCACTGCCACAGTGGAACAGACTTTTCTGTCTAGTACTAACTGTAGGTACTCTAAACTTTATTCCACCGAGCAACTCAGGGCAATCGATCGTTGAATGTAAGATATGGTAGAGGAATACGAGATCTGTCCATAACTCTCCTGTCACTAAGGGTTATCAAGTTGGTCTCCTTTAGAAGAAACTTGTAATCAATGAGTTCTGTGGCAATGTGGTAATATTTACTATTTACAAATCTTAAAAACTTATGTTGTACTCTTTCAATAGCCTTAATATGAATATTGTAGTAAGGAGACCACACCACTGAGTTGTATTCCAACTGGCATCTCACCAAAGCATTATAAAGAATTTTAACACATTTAATGTCTTTAAAGTCCCTCACTGTCCTTAACACAAAACCTAACATTTTCATGGCTTTTATTACAAATGGTATCTATGTGTAAAACAAATGAAAGATTTGTATCAAAATATGACTCCAAGGTCTTTAATAGACTTCACCTCCTCAAGAGGGATATCATTAAAGAAATATTGGAATTCGATCCTGTTTTTCAACCTGTAAAAGCTCATTTTACAGCATTTTGATACATTCAACTTAAGTTTATTGACTGTACACCAATTAAACAAGTTATTCAGATTTTCTTGAAGGATTAGACAATCATTTAAACACTTAATCTCTATATACATCTTCAGGTCATCGGCAAACAATAACACTTCAACACCGCTAAAAATCTTAAACTATATCATTGATAAAAAAGTATAAAATAGAATAGGACCTAAGTGAGAGCCTTGTGGCACTCCACTTGTGGCTTCAAATACATAAGATTCAAATGATGTATTTTAACACAAAGTTTTCTCTTACTAAGGTAAGATTTGAGCCAAATAAGGATATCACTGTTTCAAACCCATTAATCGTAATTTTTCGAGCAGCGTTGAATGGTGTACCTTGTCAAAAGCTTTACTGAAGTCAGTGTATAAAGAATCAAACTTTAAAAATGGCGTCGCATTTGATCGTTTGACAACTCGACTCAAATTTTTTTAGGGTGTCCGAAAATAGCTTAAAATGGAAATGTTATAATGTTAATACAATATTTTAAAAGGCAGTATTGGTTTAAATTTTGGTATCATATCAAAAAAAAGTCATATTAAAAAACTTAATTCTAGCTTGCCAAAAGGAAACATCTTGAAATCATTGACAACACCGCAGGCCGGCCGACGCACCTGTTGCCGGACGAAAGTCCTGACTAGCTAACCGGAGGATAGATTTGTCATTATTTCTGTGGTGAAATCGGTTCGTTTAAATATCGTTTAAATGTGTAGCAAATTACAACCGACATTTAGTTATCCGGGTTTTAAACGGAGGTGATGAAAAATCTCCTAAGAGTTTAAATTTCAATGCGCTTACATTATGCATCCATTTAAGAAGAGACGTAATAATTTAAATAATATGTTGATTTAAGCTAAGTTGTTGCTTTCATAAGGTGATCAATAGCCCTGAAGATGTCAAATCGTTTTATGGGAATCCACAATTTGAATCTTCCTTTTTTTAGTATTAAAACGCATTTTCCGTTTATTCAGAATTCTTTACGTTATTCAGTAACAAATTAACAACCTTCACGAGAACATTACCGTTCCCCGTAGGGTAGGCAGAGAGGATAGCAAACGCCATACCACTCTGTCCTGACATACTTCCTTTGCTTCCTCTACATTCCTACATGTAAAAAAAACTTGCACATACGCCTATATTCCGACTTTTCACATGTGCATTGTCGTACATGTTCATATATTTTTTTGTCTGTTTCGGCCTTCCTCGGCTTCTACAATCCAGGCACACTTGCATTTTAACTTCTTTTTAGACGTTTTTTTCATCACTCATTTTCGCTCCCACATGACCAACCACTCGTTAAAAGCCCTTTTTAATTTTTGTCGATAAAATGCTTATTTCTCAGCCTTGTACTCTGCTCTAATTTCGACTTTTTGTACACCCTATCATACATAGTTCTTACCACACATTCGCCTGAGAGATCGCATTTCGTACCAGAACTCCGTTAATTATTTTTATTTGTGCTATCTAAATTATTTTGTCCGTACGAATCTCAATCTAATAATAGTATGTTTATCTATCGTCTTATTTTTTATACATTCTCAAATTCCTCGATTGAACGCCGTCATTTCTATTCCAATATTTTTTAATTTGTTGAAAATAACGACGACTTTTTTAGAATTTTAAAAAAAAAGTAATCCGATCTCAACCGCTTTCTTATATTTGATGTCCTATTTTCTATTGTTTTCTCATTTCATTCTTTTACTGTAGTTGACACTCCGCACTTTATATCTCTTTTAACTAAAATTTTAGATGAAGATCATAATGAGGGAATGCACATTTCACGCGGTTTTCTAAAGTCATTTTTTTTTCTAATAACGTGTTTACTATTTTTAATACCTGTTTTTATTATTGTCAGAATGTTATCTCTCCGTGTCTATCTTTTTGGTTCACACAAACACTGATATTGTTCTCTTTGTCCTGTCGCTGCGACGTTATTTTGGTGTCTCTATCGTTGGGGTGGAGATTTTTCTCAAATGTTCCTTCTTCGTTTCGGAAGGAGGGACAAAGTATTTATAATTTCACAGTCAGAGTACGGTCGATGGTTGAGTCAAGCTGAGTCAACGAACCTTGCTGTTCGCGAGAAACAAATTGCTAGCTCATTAAAAATGCACTGAAGCGCGTGTGCAGAATTTGAAATAATATTGTTCTGCGCGAAGATGCACCATTGCATTGCACACAAGCCTACAAAACAATAAGTTATCTGCGGTATCAATAAAGTGTAATTATTTGATCTTAATTCCTGTTCATATTATATATTATTGATATCCAACAGAGACAGGGAAACTCTGGAAACGAATGTGGGTTATCTAGGCGTTTACAGGGCTTATGACCTGTCATTGGCTGGGTTAAGTAGCCACTTGATGTACTACAACATTCCCATTCCCGCTCATCATCTGACAACCATATATTTGACAAATTTTTGAAACTATTGTTCATATTGTTTGTTAATCGTACAGGATTTTTTTTTAATTTATAAATTTCTTGCTTGTTTGATGAAAAATAATATTACATTTTGGACGTGTTCAAATACTTGTACAAAAATCTGGATTTTATCCCAAGACGGGAGTAGGTATATATTTTTATTTTATATCCCTACAGAGATGAGGTAGAATTTTTTTTAACTCGTCAGAAGAGTCTTAATTATAAAAATAAAAGCAATTTGCTAATAAATACTTAACTTCAACATCAATGCATAGATGGAGCTTTCAACTCGCTGCCGCTGGTGGATGATTCTCGATTCGTAGGATATATACAAAAATCAAAAATGTTACCTGGTGTGGATATTCGCTAATAAGCGGAATGGGGAATGTTGTAGTACCTACATAAAGTGGCCACTTAACCAAGCCAATGACAGGTCATAAGCCCTGTAAACGCTCGAATATCCAATAATTAACAAGCAGTCAATGTATAAGAACCGGGTTGTGGTCTAGTGGTAGATTCGGGGATTCCGGATTAGAATCTCTAGGTTCGAATCCCACTCCAGCACAACTTGTTTCCTGCTTTCTGGCACAGTTATTTCCAACTATTTGAAAGCAGCCCGAAGTTGAAATATTTGAGTATATCATGAGAGCTCAAATGTTCACAATCGTAAAATAATTAAAGCTAAAAACGATGGTAGAATATGCAGAAGGTAGAATAGGTTCATAACACTAAATATCTCGAAGTACTATCATTATTCACAATAAAAAATACTTAAAGCTAAAAATAAGGTAAATGAATACAAATACTTGTAGACCAAATTAATGGATTAATAATAAATGCTGGGCTGATAATCGACACCCCTTCATATATATCATGAAACAATAAATAAACTCTGAAACGACTGTTTTTATTATCTTATTAGGCGCTTACATGCGCTTATGGATCACTCATTGGCTGTATCTATCCGGTTTGTTATCAACATTCCCCATTCTAAATAATCATCTGATGTACCTATAAAGATGACATTCAGTATTTGACTATTTATTTATTAACTTTTTATCGCCAGCAACAGGGATTTGTTATAGACGATTTAGTGATTTTAGTATTCGTTCAAAATTTGTCCATATCACGGTTATCAGATCGTAAAGGGGGAATGTTGCTAGTAACAGATTGTGGCCACTTATGCAAGCCTTTATAGGTCATAAGCACTGTCAAAATCTCGAGAGTCCTACATTCGAGTTTTCCAGAGATTTCTCTGTTCTGTGATAAAATATAGCTTTTTAAAATTAAAACATCGTTGATTTTTAAAAATAACATTTGTAATTTTTGTTTCATTAATGACTATTAAAAATACATCGTATTTTCTATGCAAATTTGAAACGAGGCACCCCGCATCTTATGTGTCGCACATCTGTCGTTTGAAAAACAAATTAAAATTTTTAAATTACGACGCATTCAGTAGCCTAAAAAAACAAAACGCAATAATTTATTTAAACTTGGAATGTGCGTGCGTGCACAAAATGGAACATTGACAAACACGTGAATTTGTCCAAAGCACCGTGGCATTTGATCGGACCATATCCATTCTATTGTAATAGAAATGCCCTTTTGCTGTGATCGCGGACCAAGGTCAGAAGTTACTGTATTGTTTTCCTGTCGTCCCTTTCCAACGTATGCGCGCGTCCCTGTCGCCATGTAGGTAACTTGATAGTTTATGTATTGTTTTTGATTGTGGCAAGGACGCGGACGTAGCGCACCTTTATTGAATCTGGCGGGAATTTTAATCCCAAGATGGCGGACCATTGTCGTTGAATTTGATATGACGACTCGTGTTGCTGATTGAAAATTTAACACCGGAAACTCCGAGACATTTAATGAATTTGGATACGTCTTTAACATTATTGATTTTAATTTTTGACCGTAACATAAGATCGGTATTATTACACTAATTGCGTCAATCTCTTTTGCCTTTTTTGTGAATATTCTAGAAACACGAAAATTATAATTTTAATCGAAATCTTGCGTAATAATTATGCGTGGAGA
The DNA here is from genome assembly GCA_022494985.1 of Micrasema minimum. Classification (NCBI taxonomy): domain Eukaryota; kingdom Metazoa; phylum Arthropoda; class Insecta; order Trichoptera; family Brachycentridae; genus Micrasema; species Micrasema minimum. The sequence continues at coordinate 8,765 of JAGVSP010004886.1, forward strand.
TAATCTCTCCGCGTGCGCGTGAAATAAATTACAGAGTAATATATCGTATTTATTTTTTCTTTTCATCTGTGACGACTTTTTGAAAAGGTTAGGTCAAAAGTTATCAAGGAATTTATGTAAGTTTAAAAAAAAAATCGAGCCTTATCAAAATGATGAAATATGGAGTACCTATCTTAAAATCTGTAGAAATGAAATATGAATGCAATTAAGCATATAATTTTATACTTACTTTTAGAAAAAAGAATTAATTTAAAAAAGACTTTTACGTAGTGTAAAATTATAAAATCTCTGATCAATTCAATATTGACCCTAATATTCAGTAGGAATGTACGGTATATTGTATATTATTATTTTGTCAGATGGAATAATCATATAATGGATGTTTTTCTTGTAGATACTCGTCTTTGTGTGTATAGTATTATATTATTATGTACACACACTCCAACACAAACATAAACCTTCCAATTCTAACCATTTGTGTAAATTTGAATTCAAATTGTTCCATGTTCCATGGCTGATCTGTTGGCGCCTGATCGAAATCGCGGTTAAATCCATAGATAAAAAAATACCTTCTTTATTGTTGATTTATGAATATTTTTTGTTGATTAATGAGATGCAATAATTTGTAATGATTAATCATAGTAGTTATTTCTTAGTATTTTAAAAATTGATGTCTCCCTAACAGTTTGTAAAAATAATACGACGAAATCAGATAAAAAATACATGAATCAAACATTATTAGATATATTATTAGTCATTCCTTTAGAAATAAAGCGATGTTATCTGTTTTCTTTTAGAAATAATTTACCTGATTTATTTCGTTAATTTTTTCGTTTTTCAATCAATCAAAAACAATTAATCAGCAAGGAAAAAATTAATATCCAATTATAATTTAAATTAACCATTCGTTTTGAAATCGTACACGTAATGATATTATATACCTATATTATTTATTTATTTAACCCTATTTCGCGATACTTTGACCTGATTGCGGCTAGCGATGTCCTACTTGTGACTCGACCTTGACCTATTTTTGACTCAACTGTTTATTTTCTATTCAAACTGCCGGATTAGTATAAGAATACCAGAGCTCATAAAATTGACTCTTTATTTTCTGGTCATCAAATGTAAAGAGATTTTTATTTCACCTGATTAATTAGATTTATCTTCCAATTCTACCTCCAATTGTTTTATTACCTTGTTATGATCTGTTCATACGTAGATAGCTGTCCTATTTTTTCCTCATTGATTTGATCCTCTGTCCTTGGTTTAAAAAAAAAATCAGTATACCAGTAGGTTTTAGATTAGGTGAGACGTATATTTTTATAAATTGTTTCAATTGAGCAACTTCACTTTAAAAAAATGTAGGTTGACCTTCACAATATCGTTTTTGAAATAAATAAATACTTCAAGAGCGCTTTAAAAATCACGATTGAAGTAAAATACAGTTTTGAGATTTAAAAAATTCATGAATACGAACGATTCATAGTAGATATTTTGAAAATTATCACTAATTGATGTTTTTATTCCAAGGATTTGGGCTTCAGTAACAGCACCGTTGCGTTTAGAGTTTAGAATGAAAGCGTTAGTGATGATTTAGGTATTTCAATTAAAAGAGTTTACCATGTAATACTTAGAAAGTAAATTATGACAGCCAATATACAGATAACTAGAAATGTGAACCCTAATAGCTGGCAGATTAACAGACAGAGAAAATGTACATAAGTCAGCGATTGCATGCTGCGATAGATTATTATTTGTATGAAAAGCAGCTAGTTTTGTCATTATGTTACTTTGAAATCGTACGCCTATACCAACTATATCTAAGGTCTTTTGCGATTTCTCTCACTGGTATGAACGGAATAATGTACTTGGAAAGGAAATAAATGACTTGAAATATTAGATGATTTGAATGGTTGCTTTGATTGCAACATTTCAAATGGATTTGCTTTCATTCCGCTGTTATTAATTATGGGATGTCTTTATACTAGATGATTTTGTTGTATCGTTTGCAT
>JAGVSP010004887.1:0-13369 GCA_022494985.1 Micrasema minimum
TTGTTACGATCCCAATTATCTCCGATTTTTAATTTAAAAAAAGCAATAAAAATAAAATTTACGGTTGAACGAAAAATGGAAAACTGAAGCCTAGTGGCTTCCTTTAAATCGATTTAACCATAGTAATGGTAATCTCCGGAAAAAAAATTAGTAAATATTAAATATTTCAAATCTGTCAAAGCGTGTGGTTCGGTTAGCATAGTTATGATACTCTCTGGTGATAGGTAGTTTCGAATTCCTATCCAAAATTTATTCCCTAACTTCACCCATCCGATTTGTCACCTGTTTTTTTGACAGCGCGTCAGTTTCGAAAATCGCCCCGTTCAGCCAGCAGCATAACCTCGTACCTCGTCAGCATTCGTTCTTCCAGTCCAAGAACTGTTCTTCCTCTATCTACTTATTCCTTTCAAAATCCCCTCGTCAAACTCAATACCCTTTCCAATCCTCCCAATAACCAAATCCCGAGCCCCCCTCGGTAAAAGTGAATATATAGTGCGCTGGTGTTCCCTCGGTTCCAACGTGGTGTTTCCAGGGTATTCCAGGATACTTCGCCCTTCCTGGTGGTCCTTTATTTGTCATTTCCCGCCCTGTTGAGTCCAGCTCTGGTAAGTCCCTCCATATTCCGATCCTCGTTCGGACGAAGTTACCAGAGAGTCTCATCTTGGCGGAACCAGCGTGATTTTCTTGTCTTCTTCGAAAGTCTTGTTTAGTACCCTTATACCTAAACTAGGGATTTATTTTTAGGTGTCCTTGGATTTCAATTAATTAATTATTCAATTAAGATCATTTTTGTTTGGCGTAAAATAGCAAATTTAGGTATTTCTTAGGATCTAACTGTACGAAGTGATAAAAAATGCTGAGTGGAATAGCAACTCTATTGTGTTACAACCAATTTACTGAAGTGTCTTTAATTCTATCTAAAACCTTTTATTTTCTCTGCTAATAATACGTATTGGGAATGAATCAATGCTTTCTCTGAATCCACACCAAGCTTCTTCTTTTCTTTACTCCATTGTGAAATTTATTAGTGCTGATCCATATGTAGGTTTATTAAATATAAGAAGGATAAAAAGGAGTAGGGACAAAAGGCGATCTGCGGCGCTATTGTGCAATGTGCAGATAAAAATAAGATTCATTTTAATATTTATTTATTTTTAAACCATAAAAACGAATTAATTTTGTTTTTTTTATTAACTTCATTTCAATCTCCACTTGCTTACTATTATAGTTTCTGCATATTGTCATCTTTAAAGCAACCTGTACAGTATTATCGGGAACTGATAAGCAAGTGTGGTGTTTAAAATTAAGGGAATGAAAAAAAAATGTAGATTTGTTTTTATAATTTTTATTTATAATTACTCTAAGTTGTGGACCGGGTTGTGATCTAGGGGTAGATTCGAAAACTCCGGATTTATTTCCGACTATTTGAAAGCAGACCCAAAAATGAAATATTTGAATTTTTTTAAATGAAAAATAATGTTTATAATACTGATTTTTTGTTTCCAGGCGATGGTTGTGTTGAAGAAATAATCGCGTGAAATCATGGAATCGCCAACTTTCAATGTAAAGACTGAGCCAGAGGATGTAGACTGTGATATTAACTACAGCGAGAAGGATGATTCGGATACAAATGAAAACAGCAGTAATCTAGAAGATGTTATAACTATTAAGAAAGAAGAAGAAACTAGTATAGAACAAGATACTGACCTTGCTAGACCGAGTACGAGTTCCAATTATGCCTTCAATTTCAACGAAGAGTTCTTTAGTTCAGAGGGCCAAACAAACGTGCTCAGAGAATATTACAAAATACTTGAAAGCGGCGAGCAAAATCTGAAAACGTACACTTGTTCAGAATGCGATTACTCTACTCAAAGGAACGTAGACTTGACCGTTCATATGCTGGGGCATACCGGAGAAAAACCCTTCGCTTGCGATAAGTGTAGCTACGTCTGTTCTAGGAAAAGATATCTACAAAGCCACATGTTGACGCACACGAACGAGAAACCGTTCTCTTGCGATGTATGTTCACTACCGTGCTCTAGAAAAAGCGACCTGAAAAATCACATGCTGATACATTCCACTGAGAAGAACTTCAAATGCGAAATCTGCAGTTACAAATGTTCCAAAATTTCTTATTTACGAGGGCACATGCTGTCGCATTCTACCGAGAAGCCGCACTCCTGTGAACTATGTAGCTACAAGTGCTCTAAAAAGGCGTACTTGCGCAAACACATGATGACGCATTCGACCGAGAAGCCGTTCGCCTGCGAGATTTGCCCCTTCACCTGCGCCCAGAACAGGGACCTGCTGAGGCATAATCTCGTCCACACCTCGGGCGAGAAACCTTACGCGTGTAGGCTGTGCAACTCCACATTTTCGCGCAAAGTCTACGTAACGAGGCACATGTTAATTCACACGGGAGAAACGCCCTTTGCTTGTGAAACGTGCGGTCAGAAGTTCTCGCAAATCCCGCATTTGAAGCGCCATCTGCTCTCGCATACTGGCGAGCGACCATTCGCATGCCAACTATGCGATTTCAACGGCTACCGGAAACACGACTTAAAGAGGCATATGCTTATCCACACCGGAGAGAAGCCGTTCACGTGTGACGTATGCGATCATAAGTTTACACAAAAATCCAACTTCAAGCGCCACCTTCTTAGCCACGCTCCTAAACCGTTGTCATGATGAGCGATTAAGGCAGTTCAAAGTTTAGTTCCTTAGGTAAAAGATTGCCAGCCCTTAATATCGTCAGTCCAACGCCTAAACGGTGATTTTCTCAAATCGTCTATTTGAGATGTTGGGTTTTGTAATTAAATTAATTTAATTTTGTAATTAAACCTTTTCAATCATTCTAATACTCTCCGTTATCCGCAGCCCAATGGTGCATAGGGCACTGCATAGGTGTACCAAGTGCAGTGAATCTCGATAATTTGTTACACGAAGGAAAGAAGATCACTCTTACTCTTCAGCAGGTATCACGACGTATGAAATATTTTATGTGAAAATCACATAAAAAATAAATATTTCATATTGACCCCTGGAATCGAAACCCACGACCTATGCATGGCAACCCAACGCGCTACCGCTTCACCACGAGGCAGGCAAAAGTAATTTGTAATTATAATAATCTGGCAGTTATTTTACGGTACTTAAATCACAATTTAAGCTGGTTAATGATAACAACTTTTAGCTCAAAACTTATTTTAAAACAGTGTTTATGCAAATTCGCCACTGCGCTGTCCGACGATATGCTCTAAAAAGTTCTCTTGGGAACGGTGATGTGACAGGGCATTACACTAGTGGAGATTTTCAACTTTTAATGATAATGCAATGTGAAGAAAATGTAGATTTTTTTCTAATGTCAAAATAGGATAATTTTGTATTTTTAAATTTCAATTAAATTGAATGAAATTAAGTGGATGTATAGTACCGCCACGAAGGTGCTTAGAAAATTAAACCGAATGATTTAAATGGATTTAAAAATGTCTCAATTTGTGGATTCCGAAGTAAATTTGTTCGCCAGTATGCAATGCAACAGTATAAAAAGATATTCATGAATTATGTTAATAAAAAGTTTGTATAAAAACAATCACCGACTTTTCTGTCTACCGGTTTCGAGACGTAACCCGTCTCTTCGTCAGGACAACAACACTACATAGCAAATTTTTATTAACATAACTAAAATGTTGGACCACAAACTTAATGCTTTGAATATTAATAATAAGATATTCATTAGTTAAAATTACCTGTAAATAGGCTCAGCATGTTTTTTTTTTTACGAAAAAAAATTTGTCATTTTTATCAGTAAAATGTTACGCATTCTTACTGTAAAAATACGGACATTTTTAAACGTAACGGAAAGAACTTTGAAAACAAAAGGAAATACATAATTTTGGCTAGTAGCACATTTCCAATAAGACAACTGCAGCATAAAAACTGTAGCACGAAATTTTCCATAAACACAGAAACACAAACCCTTTAATCACAAAATCATCGGTCTAATCCGTTTAAAAATTTGTTAATTATCAAGCGAGATACAATAATTTAATGTTAGGGTGTTGGAAAAAAAATGTGGTAACGTCGCAGGTGTAAATTGGTGTATCTGGCTTATTGATTATTCGATTTACAACGTGAAACAAAAATGTTTTTTTCTTATCTATCGTTGTCTTATTTACATAGTTGTCAATCTATATTAATTATTAGTATATTTGCGAAAAACTTTAATTCTTTTTCATATTCTTACTCATTACATACACAATATCCTGTTTTAAACATTGTTTTAAGTTCTTCCTACTGAAATAATGAATATAGACTTTATAAAAACATTTTGAATACATTATTTAGTTCCCGTAAAACGATCCAATAATGGCATCCGGTGTGGTAACTTCGGGTTACCTATACAAAACGTTGTAACTAAACATCACGCCATTTCCCCGAAGTGGTAGGCAGAGAGGATAGAACGCCCACACCATTTTGTCCTGACACTCTTCCTTTGCTTCCTCTACAATCATACATCTTTTCATGCACATACGCCGATTATTCGACTTCTTACATGCCCTCTTTCAAGCTTAACTTGTTTTACTTGATCCAGGCAGTCGCATCATATATTTTTTTAGCCGTTCTTTCATCACCCATTCGCTCTACATGACCGAACCATCGTAAGAGACCTTCCTTAATTTTGTCGATAATGCTTCAGCCGCGCATTCTGCTCTAATTTGATTTCTAACTTTGACAATTACATTTTTCGTATAAAATATACATTTCTTATGTATAATTTATTATCAGTGTGTGGTTAGCATCTCTGTCTGTCATAATAACTAATTTTTTTCAAGCTAGACAGCTAATAACAACCTCACTCGATGCTCCCCCTACTGCTGGGCGGGCTGCTGCTCTTCGGACGTGAATACTCTACCGACAACTCCCTTCCTTCCACAATCTCAGTTAATAAACCAATCATCTCCCTCGTTCCTTATAAGGAACTCCCGTTCCTGCGCACGGCATGACATAGTCAGCGTAGCAGGTATGGACACCGAAAAAAAAAATGAAGATGCAGTGTGAAATACTTAAACTCGCGGTAAATAATATAATCGGCATTACTATAAGTCATATTGCGTTGCTTTTGCTCAGAACAATCGTATTGGAGTGTGAAATATTTAAATTTCGAATATAAATAAACATTTACATAAGGAAAGTAACACCATCTTTTTTCTTAATTTTATCAGTACGGTTTTATCTACACAGGAAGGCATTTCGGAATGTTTTTTGAACGTCCGACTCTGCCGGCGGTTAAAGAAATACTGAATACGCGTCTGGCGTAGGTGGAGGTTTTGGCGTAGTTGAAGTGTCATTGTTTGGGTTCAGTTCAAATCTAAGTAAATCAATGCCTACTTCTGGAACAAATTGCCCCAGTAATTGCTTGTGTCCGTGATCCAATTCTTCTATTCTTTTCTTTACCATCCTTCTGTCAAACCTCCATATTGTCTCTGGCACAGTGCGGGTAAGATAAAAATTGTTACAATCAAACCAAATTACTGCATTCGCCGCATTATTATCCGTTTCATGGTCAAATTTAAGTGTTGAACTCTATGCATTATTGGGAACTGTAATTCGCCGTGTTATTGTGTGTTGTGGACATTAATGGTGGACTAGATTCTGTGCTGCAAGAAAGTTTATTCTCTTCTCTTATTCGCTTTCAGGAAAAGGTAAGGAGTCATTTTCTCATAAGATTGCCCGCAGACCTGAGCCTGTTATTAATCCTCCTTCCGCATTATTGTAACTTAATTTCCGCACACACAGTCTTTCATTCAGATATCAAATCGACAAAAATCCTAATAAATGCATTGCCGTAGCAGAATGCGGCGCCCGCTAATTCAAATAACAATCCCAGTTCTTTTTTAATAACACACACCATGATAATTTACACTTCTTTTATTTTATAAATTAAAAATAAAAATGGATTAAAAAAAAGTATAGCACATCGATTTTCTAAACACATAATGAAAAACGAAAATTTGAATATGTTTATGTCATTAATTTTCGTTACATTTAGAAATATTTGGTTAATTTACTTTATATATGAAATTACTACTATTACATACTTACGCTAAACATTTTTTCATACTTAAGCGACCATTTTTTATTCTAATTATTGCTAAAGTGTGTATGGACACATTAATTTTTTAAAAAAAATTACCAGGATCATGAAATTTTCTAGGAATGCAGAAAAATAAGACAAATAATAGCACAACCATCGGTGCGATTCGTTCTTAAATCGGATAATTAATAAGCGAGATATAGTAGTATAAATTAAGGGTTTTGTAAAAGAAAATATTTCTTAAAATCCAAAATTTAAACCATCATATCTCGCTTATTATTTGTCTGACTTACAAACGAATTGCACCGTTAGCTTTGTGGTTTTTAGCTTTTTATTCTACATTCACAGAAAAATGTGTGCTCCAAGCCTATTATACCTTAATCTAATTTTTAGTAAGTACAAAAAAGACATCTGATATATTATAAAGCCTTAATTAGACAGGTATCATCAATTCTTGCCTTAGTTAGACAGGTATCATCAATTCTTGCCTTAATTAGACAGATATCATCAATTCTTGCCTTAATTAGACAGGTTTCATCAAATCTTGCCTTAATTAGACAGGTATCATCATCGATTCTCGCCTTAATTAAGTCTCATGTAGCACGGCGGGTGGACATCCCAGACACGAGCAAGATTTCTATGTTCAAATACTACACGGGTATCATCAATCATCAATTTTTGCCTTAATTAGACAGGTATCAACTCTTGCCTTAATTAGACAGGTATCATCAATTTTTGTCATAATTAGGTCTCATGTAGCACGGTGGGGTGGACATCCCAGACTCGAGCAAGATTTCTATGTTCAAATACTAAACAGGAATCATCAAGTCTTGCCTTAATTAGACAGGTATCATCAATTCTTGCCTTACTTAGACAGATATCATCAATTGTAGGCGCATCATCATTTCTTTCAATTTTTACAAAACCCAAACTTTGAATGATCTTATCTCGCTTATTAATAATCCGATTGACAAACAGATTACGCTGATAGTTTTATCGTTTTTTGTTTTATTTATCTGCACAGAAAATTTTGAGTCACCGAAGATTATTCAATACACCTACATTTCAGATTTAAAAATAAACAAATAAATTATTCACCCATCTAAGAGGTTTTGAAAAAAAATATGTTTTCGATTTAAACAAATTAACTGAACATACATTTCTTATTTATGTAAAATTATAAAAATCTTATATAATCGTAAAAATATTTAGTTGATAGTGAAAATTATAGAATAATTCATAACTCATCTTTGGAAATTACAGATTGACGCGCTAATGATTGTGAATTTTGAACATGTAATATACAAATTATAGACAGTTTATAGCTTCCATGCCCCGACTCGCTAGATATGAGCTAGATATTATCGTGGGACATAAAATAACAAATATGTTTTTTGAACTTTACAATATTCAAACACATTCAGAAATCAAGAATTTTGAATTGTAGATTCACTGGTTTCCCGCTTGTACATCGAGTTTTGTTACACCATGTATATGTAAGCAGTTGAGTCCACCTGGAGGCAGTTTGTGGATTCCATATGCTCCACATAGGGAGCGGATATGGTATAATGAAATGAAATGAATGTTTATGTAAATTATTGAATGATAAAAACATGATATTACTGAATAAGCTATGAATTATTCAATAAAAACTCTTTATAAAAATTTAATTAAAAAATATTAATGGCAATGAAAATTAATGATTTGTATATGTATAATAATAGTTAATAAAACGATTTTTTTTTTAAATCTGCGTACTTAAAATTATCTTAAAAAAGGAATGTACCTTATATTAAGATAGCAGTCATTTACACTATATTATTTACATATTGCACAAAAATTGCACAAAATTGTTGCACAAAATTTTCTGTAAATGCAGCGTTATAAAACGAAAAATCACAAAGTTATCGGTGCAATCCGTTTGTGAATCGAATAACGAACAAGCGAGATATGTACGATCGGTGGCGTCACCTATCGCATTCGCTTTTACAAAACTCAATCTTAAATGATCATATCTCGCTTATTAATTATCCGATTTACAAACAGATTGCACGGATGATTTTGTGATTTTTCATTTTATTTTTCTGCATTCACAGAAATTCACGAGCAACGAGCTTATAATTTCGAATCTCAAACGTATTTGAAAGTGAACAAAAAAAATATACAAAAAGACATATTTTATTATAATAGCATAGTGGTTTCGAAGCGTAAGACAGATTATCTTACCTCTAGGTAATAAATTATAGATACACTGCTATTGGCATATGCATAAATATACAGGGTTAATTTTTAGTCAACAACCCCTGAATTCAAGTATCGTCAATAGAACCCATTTCAATTAAAAAACATGTACTTTCTCAAATAAAAAAAAAAGAAAAGTGCACTTAAATGATTCCACTGAAACAGTAGAAGACTTGGTCACCCTAGGCGGAGCGTCCGTCTCCCCCCCGTCCCACCCCGCGCGCACTCCCCCGCGCATGAACTCAGGTGACCAGCTGTGAGTAGGGTGTGCGTAATTTGTAAAAATAAAAAGTGCATGTTTTTTTATTGAAATGGGTTCTATTAACGATACTGAATTCAGGGGTTTTTTTTGCTAACTGAAAAATTAACCCTGTATAAAAATCTGTACATGAAGAGACATTTCTATTGAGTTGTTTCAATACAAACTAACGTATTTTTTTTCCATTTCGAAAAAGAATTCAGTAGCAAGGAGTTTTCCATTCAAATTTTCTAAAAATATTCGCTTCCTAGGGTTAATTTCATAACACCACTTAATATGAATTTCCGCCGTCTAAACACTCCAGTACTTACAATACACGAAACGTGTGACGTAGATGCCTAGTGGTGACGTAGACGCCTATTGATGACGTAGTGGGTGTGAGATATGTGTGTGAAAGAGACTGTGTGTGAGGGTGGCAGAAGATGTACGAACGTGTGTGTGTATGTAGTATGTCTGCTGTGTGCCCGTCATTCCCAGTTAGAGCTCTGAGCAGCGTAGACAGTTAAACCGTTTATTATAATAAACTCGTCAATATTGTCACAGCCGTGTATTACTAAAAGCCCCCATAACAATACATCACAGTGGGTAACTAGACACCTCAGACACGGTAGTATTTTTCAATTACGGAATGCCACTTCTATGAAATTCTTTTTCGAAGGTTTGCCTTTTTTCAAATTACTTATTCTCAATATAAAAATTAAATTCTAATACATTAAATTATTATTAATATTCGGTCCATTTCACATGTTCATTTCACCTTTAAAAATTGTTCGTTCACACATAAATATTCACTTTTAAGTCTTTTAAATGATACTAAAATCTATTTAATCTCATGTTAAATTACTAAGTCTTTTTACAAACAGATTCACGGTGTAATATGTATTTTTTTTACGCTATCAATTATTTTTAGTTGGCTTGTACGACATTTTCTGTGGACGCAGAAAAATAAAGCTCAAAATAACGAAACAATGAGTGCAATCCGTTTGTCAATCGGGCTATTAATAAGCGAGATATTACCGATATCTCAACAGAGACAGAGAAACTCTGGAAACGAATGTGGGTTATCTAGGCGATTACAGGGCTTATGACCTGTCATTGGCTGGGTGTACTACAACATTCCCCATTCCGCCCATCATCTGACAACCATATAAAACAAATTTTTGAAACCTCTATATATGTTGAGTTTGTACAGAAGTATCCACATTTTGTTAGTTGGTTTTTCGACAGATTTTAATATTTTTTCTCTCTAGTGACAACTGTTGAGAAGATGGTTAAGCCACATTCGTTTCCAGAGTTTCTCTGTCTCTGTTGAGATATCAATAATATCTGATATCAGCCCAGCATGGGTATAATCCAGTAATTTGTCTACAAGTATTTGTATACCTTCAAAATGTTATACCATTTAAAGTTTGAGCTATGTAAAGATTTTGTATCAAACTTTAAAGAGTCTGTCATATCTCGCTTATTAGTTATCCGATTAACAAATGGATTGCACAGTTGGTTTAGTGATTTTTTGAAAATCAAACGTTTTGTGCATATTTGCGCTTCGTGTTTCAATTTGCATTTGAAAACCATTGTTTTTATTCTTTAATTATTTATTTATTTATGTTGTTCACACGTCTTCAACTGTCGGCTCCATCTCTGAATGACGCCAGATTCTGAAAAAATAAATACATTTGTTAATTCATTGCTTATCACCAACCCTTATGTATGGTAGTGAAGCGTGGTGTTGGAAAAAGAAGGATGAAAGTAGACTGAATGCTGTCGAAATGCGATCTATGTGTGGTAAGACTATGTATGATAGGTGTACAAATGTCCAAATTAGAGCAGAGTGCAAGGTTGAGATAAGCATTATCCACTAAATTAAGGGCTATTACGATGGTTTGGCCATGTGGAGCGAATGAGTGATGAAAGAACGGCTAAAAAAAGTTTGAATGCGAGTGTGCCTGGATGTAGAAGCCGCGGAAGGCCGAGAAAGACATGGCATGACCAAGTACGTCAAGTACTTGAAAGTGGTCATGTGAAAAGTCGGAATAATCGGCGTATGTGCATGAGAAGATGTATGAATGTAGAGGAAGCAGAGGAAGTATGCCAGGACAGAGTGGTATGGCGTTCTATCTTCTCTGCCATAATGGCGTGATGGTTTGTTAGTTAGTTATAGTATCAATTTGACTAAACAACTGATATTTGATAACAATTTGCAAAATTTGAATATACAAACATTAGAAATTAGAAGAATATTAAATGATTTGCTCTTTCTGTTCAAAGTATTAAAATCTACGTTTGATTGTTGTCAACTAACAAATTTAATTAGTGTACGAGTGCCTGGTCGAGTTACCCGTAGTAATGCACTATTTTACTGTAGCCAATCATCGACCAATTACAGTGCTAACTCACCGATACGAAGAATGCACGCACTGGCTAACAAGTATACTAACAATATTGATGTTTTCAACACAAATCTAGTGCATTTTAGGGAACAGTGTCTGGATGCCATCTCTGGCGGAAATGAATAGCCACCTACTGTGTAATCATTTAAAAATGTCTATGTAAAAGCCCTATGGGCGTAAAAACAATAAAATAAATAAATAAATAAAAATTATTCAAAAAAAAAAAATTAATTCTTGCTCAATTTTCTCGAAAACCATGGGACAAATCAAAAAAATTTTTCTTCAAAATGGACTCCAAATATGACTAGGAGGAGTTTTGTTACATATTGTTGACTTACGCATGCAGTATGGTTAGCAAGGTGAGCAGGCTGTTGGTCAGGTTAGGGTTCGGGGGCCCCGAGTTGAGCCCCAGGAGGGAGCCCTCCGAGCCCTCGCCCCCCACCACGGCCCCCTCCAGGGAGCCTCGGGTGTGGAACTGGAAGATGTCCGACACCTACAAGGGGAGATGAGATTACAAGTAAACGCAAAGATTTTCAATAATTCATTATGTAAAATGAGACATAGGCGTTTGGTACCTATAATACCCTTTTCAGGCATACTTCACAAAGCGTGGTAATTTTTATGAGGACTAGTCTAAGGTAAATCTCCGCCCATCATCTGATAACCATATATGCATAGACAAGCAAATTTTACACAACCAATAATGTACATAGAATCCTGAAATAAATTTCTAAATAAGAAAAATCATTCAAGATTTTAAATCAAAACATAAGAAGCATACAGAAAAACTTCGATGAATTTACTATTGTTTTAATGATCCTGAAACCATGGTCACCACATAAAAATTAACTTAATATCGAATTAAAGTATCGTATTAAAGTGTGCTCAAGACTCAAGATATTGCAACAATAATTGTCATAATATATGAACCTCACCTACCTACCATTTTGGTGATAGTATTAGTGAGTGACATTGATCAAGTGTGTGTAAATTAATATTGTTTAACTTGTTATATTTTTTGTAAATAATGTCGACCATGAAAAAAAAAAAAAAATTAAAAAAAATCATTAGCTTGTAAAATGCTTTCCTCAGCACGGGGTCCCCCAGTGAGGAATGCATTGAAAATAACAATATGACGTCTTAAAAACTGCAATGTACTCTTAGAGTAATGACGCGCCAGGCTATAGAGAGGCCCTTTCGCCGTTTCCCATACAGCGGAAGCGTTGCAAATTTTTGGTTTGCGACAACTTCACTCTGCTGGCGGCCATTATTATTTGTTTGACAACAGACGCGTAACGGTCACTTTCGTCGCTTTGCTAGTAAATAACGTGGATACTTCCTGATTTTAATCATCAAAAACGGCAATGGTGAATTGTAGTATGCTTGGTTGTAGCAGTAAGAGTGTCAAAGGTGTTAAAAGGAGTCACATTTCACAGGTAATTGATTTCGATAAATAATTATTTTGATTTACATTGATTTTGGCATATATATATTGTCCTAACATGGGTATTATTTGTATAAAAACTTTCCTTTTATCAACATATTTACATTATTTACCAGTTTTCTTAATTTAGGTGATCAATTTGTAAATTAAAGTATGTTTACTGTTGATAGTGACAGTTGATTACTGTCGATATGCCAAGGCCGCATTAGGCATTTGTAAAAACATTGGCATTTGTTTTGCTGCTGCAAACTATAGCCAACTTCGTGTTTGACAATCATAGAATGGTTTTTGACCGTTAGGGCCCCTCTATAGCCTGGCGCGTCATTATGGCGCGTCATTACTCTAAGAATGTACTAAATAAATAAATCCATAGTATAATAGGTAATGAAATTAATACAGTAGGTTAAGATAGGTTGGGTTCAATACAATAATTTAAATCAAATAGCTATTCAAAAGCAATATCCTTTATAAAAGGTTATAAAAGGTTTGTCCGCCTCGTAGCATAGTGGTAGCGCATTTAGCTACCGTGCCTGAGGTCGCGGGTTCGATTCCCGCAGGGGGTCAACATGAAATATTTATTTACATGAGATTTTCATATTAATATTTCATGTGTGTTACCTTGGACTGCTACTGAAGCGTAAGACTGATCATCTTGCCTTCATGTAAATAAAACGATCAAGATACACTGCACTTGTGTACCAATGCAGTGCCTTATGCACCATTGGGTGCGGTTGAGGGAAAGCAGTAATAGTAAGATAGGTTGGGTTTAATAAAATAATTTAAAATCAAATAGCTATTTAAAAGCGAAATTTATACAGTAGGTTAAGACTTTTAAATCCAACCAATCGCAGCTTTGCCTATTTCAAATATCGTCGCCTTGGAGGTCAAATAAAAATCTCTAAAAAAGACAAATTAAAAAGTTTTTGTGATAAAAATCC
>JAGVSP010004888.1:0-17692 GCA_022494985.1 Micrasema minimum
TTTTAATTAAAGTTTTTTTAGTAATTATTGATGTATTCATTCTGATGGAAGTTCATGGAATTAATCAATGTATTCATCGTGGTAATGGTTTTTTTATGTTTTCAGGAAAACCTCTTCTCCTGTCCAAATGGTAAGTGTAAGAATTATTATTTACAAGAAAAAACTAGCAATTATGCATGCATTTACATTTAAAACCATTATATCTTTTTTTAAACATATTTGTATAAAATATTATTTATCGACTTGATAAATACGTTCAAAAAATTGCAGCTAAAAATGCGTACAATCAGGTGAACTCTGATTATAAATCACCGTTATTTTGAATATATTGATTTATACAATCAAACCAAATGTACGATTTTGGTGAGGCTTTAGGCGTTAAAGCCTCGAATGACTCAGTACCTGTAAAAGGAAAGCACAACTAACTACTATTAACTAATAATTATAATTAGCGACGTAAGTAACGTTACTTAAATGTACTAAAGTATATATGCCATAGTACAGCATACAAATAACGCACTTGGCCTTCGGTCTAACAATACATGCCTTCAAATAATAAAATTACACCTACTATTAAGGTTAGGTAGCTGTGTATAAGTATGTAATATCCTACGTATAGTACTTGGATTATTTAGCTCTGTTGGGAGTACTACAATCATATTATTATTATTTGAATCGATATTCTAAATCCCTTAACGGCCATGTCCGTTCTCAATATTATTCACCGCTATTCTCCATATCTGGTACGAATAATATATGCGTACATTGACATTAGATGTATGATTATTACCAGCTTATTACTGTCTTACTTCATGAGGGTTTAACACACATAATCACGCGACAGCAACTGTTTTACAGAGGTTTTATATTTCCATGACTTCTATTGCTCAAATAATTACCCAGCACTTGTGTAAACGCTTTTAAGTTAAAATCCGTGTTTTAGTAGGTACAATCTTTGATGATAATAATGATGAAAAAAGAGCATTCAATATTTATTTTTTATCTAAGGATGGGCTAAAGGATATTATTAGGAAATTACTATTTTTCTTAAACATTGCGATATTTATTCATATTTCATTTTTTGTCCTGTTTAACGTGACTTAAGACCTTTAATAATTTTTTTTGTGGTTTAAATTGTAAATTTTTTATGAAAACAAATTAAAATCAAACCGTTTTTTTAATGTCTTCGTCTTTGCAATTTTATTAAGAAGTACAATAAATTAATTAATAGTTAAAAACGAAGTGTTTTATTCAAATAGTTTATAATGAATAACTACAAAATGAGTTCTTCTAACATTAATTTAAATACAACATTGTTTATAAACTTATTTAACACGTTTATTACAATAGTGATATATTAACAAATACACGAAGGTCCTCAAATATCTGAGAATAGTTAAGATGTTTAATTTTAGCATGTTACGAGATAACTGTTCATAGGTAACACGCAGGAGGCAATTTAACGTTTATAACGGAATATTTCATAATATATTTATGGGTATAAATCTAATTCGAATGTATTATTATTCAATCATTAAAATTTACTTTGAATCTCGTCTAGAATTGTGTAATTTAAAATACCGCCTTTAAAACACGATTCCCAATTTGATATCTTTTCATGTTGTTTTTTTACAAGCATTTTTTGCTTTTCTTGATTTAGTTCGTATTTAATAAATAAATAAAAAAATATCTAAGTTTCAAATAAAACAAATGAGAGGCCAAAAATAAAGTATTATTTTTAACGAAGTAAAGTCTGGAAATAAAATATAAGTGTATTTCCGCCTGTTACCAATAAATGGCTACTGATAATTACGCTTCAGTTTCAGACTATTTTTTTCAAAGCCATACACTACGAATTAATTTGAACGCTCATTAAAAGGTATCAGAGTTTTTTTTAATCTTGTTTATATCAAAATAAAAGCTTTGAACTTAAATGCATCGCTATTTTTAACATTTATGTTTAGTTTTTGTGTAGTAACTTATTTGCATGGTTTTCATTGTTTTTTTTCAATTTCTTTGTGAGTCAGCTGATTAGCATCAGTATTTAGTCTAAGTGCCTAGTTAATTCAACCACGGTTTGTATATTCTGCCTATTCATTTATCATGTTATCTATGCGTGAAAACCTTAATGTCTTACGGTAAAAGAAAGCCTTACTTAAGTACTCGTACGAGCGTCCATAGTGTATTATTTCCTGGTGATTATATTCGCATCGCTCTGATTACCAGTGAGAGCCATCAGTCAATTCGTTACTTGGAGCTATCACAATGTAAAACATCAGTACAAGTTTCAATCAGAGTTTTCTTGACATGATTAGCTAGAAACAATTTGAGAAAGTTGTAAATTAAATTAATGGGTAGTTAATAAGTACCAAAATATACTGGAAATCAGTTTTAATCTCACGATACTATGCGTACCAAATCTATTTAAATTTACAAATTTAAAAAAAATAGATTACTGCACTAGAAATCTAAATTAAAACTTTCCGTTTTAAAAAGGGTTTCCAAGTTTGTAACCATGTTATAGCCCTTGAAATAATTTCTCACAAAAATGGATTCACCTTTTACAGTTACTCTAATAATTATGTCAATCCAAATTCCGATGTATTGGCAAATTATTACAGCAGTTAAACAGTGAATTTGTCTCGCCTTTTCCTCACTCTAAATATTTTTTAACGTAGATAACATAACAGCCCCTAATTAATTAAATTTTGACCCTAAAAAATTACGCAACTTTAAGATGTTTGCGCACATTTCAATTAGTACTTACTGTTTTTAATAAAACGCAATCAGCATTTGTTTGAAAACATGAATCAAGTAGTAGCGGTAGGGGGATTCGGTTCAATGACCATTGAACTCTACCACTGGACCACCATCGAACACTTTCATTGAAACCAATACTTTAATTAATTAGATATTTGTTTGTATGTACATGAAAATACATACATAGTACAAAAGAGCAGTCGCAGATATTGCGATTGTTAACAGCTTAGATTGTTTAAGAATGTTGTACCTACGTAATAAAATAAATAAAAATTAAGTAGGGACGTGGGTTTACATATATATTTTTTAATGTGATACACGAGATTAAAGTTTACGCGACTCTCTATTAAGGTATTTATTTTACCAAATTCACCGACAGAACTGTCTTGATGCATTGTTTTATAAAGTTAAATTACGTTGAAAAAAATATGTAGGTGAAATACATCAACCTCAAATTTACTGTTCCAGTTTCGGTTCGCCGTATTTAGTCTCCCTTATTGGCCATCAGAATGTCGATGTCGCCTTGAATGTAAATTTTTCTGTGACCAGTTAATAAACTTCTCAAAAAGTTGTTGCCAAGAGATCTTCCTTTTGATTTTAAGAATGAAGGTATTTTGAAATAAGTATCTAGTATCTACATGATCGGATATTTACTCGGTTAAAACAAAATGCCGCCTTTTTATAACTCCTGCATCACACCTGTTCTTCTCTATGGCTGCGAATCGTGGCACCTAACTAGGGCCCAAGACAGCAGAATACTAAGTTTTGAGAATAGGTGTCTTAGAAGAATTTTAGGTGTGCGGTGGTTTGACTTTGTAAGGAACACAGAGGTGAGGCAACGGGACACAGCAACCCTTGGTATCTACTGTCATCTCGGCGAAGGCGTTACGGCTGGCTGGGCCATATATACTGCGTATGCCTCCCGAGAGCCTTAACCATGCTTGCCTATTTTACAAGGCATCAGGTTCTCGGCGTCCCGGTCGTCCACTGTTGACAATTGTCGGCAGTTTGCGTCAGAGCTGCGGACGTGGACTTGACTTGGAGGATACGCGGGAGCTGGCGGCCGATCGCTTGGCCTTCGGACGTCCGGAGTTGTGGCAGTTTGTGGATTCCAATATGCCATGCCGATCGCTTGGGGAGCGGATATGGTGTAATGAATGAATAATGAATCTACATGTTATATTTTTACAGTTTTGTCCGATGGTCTATAAGAAACACGGGATGAAAATTAGCTTTTATTAATAATTATTGCTATATTCATTGTTGTTGTATTTCTTATACACTAAACATGACATTTAAAAAAAAACATGCATGAATTCTTTATTTCTTTTTTTACATAAGTACTGAAATATTTTGAAATGTATGCAGTATTTATTTATTTATTTATTACATTTCACATTTAATATAATCACAATAATGGGATGCGCGACCTCAATCAGTAGAGACCCATGCCAATGATCTGGCCCCGACTCACTAGATAGTCCGTGTCCGTATGTAGGATACTAGACTTAATAAGTAATCATATTTGTAAAAACTCGCCTGCACTTTTTTTCATATTTATTTTGGCATCATTATCTATATATTTTCGATATAAAGATCGACATGTTGTACTTATAATCCATCACCAAACAGGTTAAAAGTCTTGCTGCAATTTTTATTAGTTTTTCTTCAATCGTATTAATATTAATTATAAAGATGTGATTAGATTAAGAAGCTAGAAAAGGCAAGACTTTCAAACTAATCGGTGAATAATATGTATATCATGTAAATTTATATAACGAAATATTACAGCTACTGATTGGTGAGATTTGATTGGTGATAATCTGATTGGTGATCGTTGATATGCTCTGTTCATTCATTCATTATACAATATCCGCTCCCTATGTGGAGCATATGGAATCCACAAACTGCCTCCAGGCCAAGCGATCGGCTGCCAGCTCCCGCGCATCCTCCCAAGTCAAGTCCACGTCCCGCAGCTCTGACGCAAAACTGCCGACGAATTGTCAACAGTGGACGACCGGGACGCCGAGAACCTGATGCCTTGTAAAATAGGCAAGCATGGTTAAGGCTCTCGGGAGGCATACGTAGTATATGACCTAGCCAGCCGAAACGGATGACAGTAGATACCAGGGTTGCTATGCTCTGTATCGATCTATATCCATATCGAAATAATCGATCTATATTGTGATTTCTGGATCTTGTTATTTGTTCGATATTCTTTCTGCATTCGATATAATGTTTCGATACACACGTATATCAGCTATCGGCGATCAGGTTAACAGTCTTGCCCACGTAGAACAAGCAGCTAGGCCTCGACCACAAGCGGAGTAAGATAATTTTGCACTATACCGTTAATAAACAACCGTTTGAGGCTGACTCGCTCCAAAGGCTTCCGCTGCCCACTCTGAATACGTCTAACTATCGCATCGCGTCGTAATCGCCTCAGTAATTGGCGTTTTTAGGCCTTTAAATACACAATTTGGCACTAAAAAATTATAAATAATTTTATTTTTATCAACTTTCTTTCCGCGTACCTACTTTAAAAAGAGCATATAGCATAGTGACGATTGCTAAATTATTAGGTACTAAAAATTTTTTTTTTACGGAGCACTACTTTTTTACGTATTACATTTAAGTTTCATACTCGAATACCAATTATTTTATATACGCTTTCCTTATTATTTTCTTTTTTTATAATTCTGATCGCACTTATTGTATTGTATTATTTTCAATTGTTTAATAACGTAAAAAAACAACACCTGCTTTTTTAGTTTTTTTTTAAAGATGAAGAAACAAAACGAATAAAACGTAGCATCGCGGTCTCTGAGTCAGAGATCTTCGGTTCGAATCCCCACTTTGACACGACTTGATTCCTATTTTCAAGCACAAGCCGCTTAGGCTTTATTGAAAATAGTATTTACAAATTGAAATATGTGCAAATATCATAAGATTGCATAGATTTCTTTTTATTTAATAAAAATAAAAAATATATATTAATTTTTTTTTTTTTTTTTTGAGTTCTTACGATATAATACACCGTGTCCCACGATGAGACCCGCGAAACTCCGGAGGGTGATTGTTCATGGTATTCTGAGAAAAAAATCTTATAAAGTTTTTTGATCCGGCATTTTTTAATAATTAATTTTAAAAAAGTATTAATAAAAAGCGACTATGTAAAACAGGGCTTCTGTTTGAAATGCTAGCGGTGGCGGGGTGGCGGTGGGCGGGGAGGAGTGGGGGTCCGCTCTGGTCACCGAACGAACATTCAAATTCGAATTTTTATATCTGAAATTGGTGCAGGTCACGTGGTGTTAGCCAGTCAAAAATGGACGGTATTTTCATATTTTTAATCATTTATTTTTTTAAGAAATTAGAATTGAGTTTTTTGAAAAACTTTATTAAGATTTTTTTCTCAGAATATCATGAATAATCACCCTCTGGAGTTTCGCGGTCTCATCGTGGGAAACGGTGTATAATGAATTTAAATATATCAATTTTGGGGCTGCTTTCAATTAATTAAAATAACATGCCAGGAAGCCAGGAAACAAATTGTGCTGAAGTGGGATTCGAATCTAGAGATTCTAATCCGGCGTCTTCAACTCTACCATATATATAATAGAATGACCCGGGTCTAGGGGTCATTCTATTTAATGAATATCTAAGTACGTCAAAACTGAAAACTCTTCAAATAATCTCCATCGGGCTACATCTGAATGCCAAATAAGTTTACGTGGAACTTACAGTGTTCATTTCTCTACTGAGGAAAACATTAAATAAAAAATATTTTTTAATGTTTCATCTCAAGAGGTCACCATGTTTGCACTCTCCTGTAAGAAAAATAGACGGAAACTCCTCAGATTTAAAGTATATTAGAGCGTTCATAATTACATAATCTTAACATCCATCTAACATTGTATTGTAAACAAGAGAGGAAAATATAATTAATGACCCTGCCTTGCCTATCTAGGTAAATACATACAAATTGCATTTTTTGTTTCATTCAAGCATTGGGAACACATGATATAACTTACTCTTTCCTTCGATAATTACTTTGTCTTCCTGTCTAATAAATTATGTAAGAAGTACCTATTTATTTTCTTAGATCTTAAATCAAATATTGTTTCTATTTTTTTACGAATAATTTTCTAAAAAAATTGATCAATTAATTTTAGTCAAATAATTCAACTACGAAAAATTTATCTCGACCAAAAACATGCTCAAATGATCAAAGTACCTACACTGCACTGATGTAAATACTACATATGCAGTGCCCTATGCACCATTAAGTGCGGATAAGGAAAGTAATTAATTAATTGGCGGTCTCCTTAGCGTTATGGCTAAGACGCTGGAATCACAATGCGAAGGTTCTAGATTAGATTCCCGGTGTGGAAACAAAAATCAAAAGTATTTTTTCTCAAGCCTGGGTGTTTGTGATGTTATTCCTCTCTGAAATTGGGCCTCATGATCTGTTGAGGTGGTAAAATAAATAAATAACGTAATATCTTTTTTAACAGGGTTGCGAATTGCGAATAAATTAATAGAAATTACATATTATACTATATTATTTCTTTGTGTACCTATTTTCAATACAGTGTCATTAAAAAAGCACGTTGGTGGAATGTAGTTAAAAGGAAAATTCACGAGTTTAATTGATTGCAAAATTTTGTCATAAAAAACTGTGTAAGTGAATCTTGCACGAATCTTAGCTTTGTAAAAAAGTCTTACCGGTCCGGTCGGCTCAAAGCTAGAATAGTCTTGCAATTAGTGTTAACACGGTTTGTCGTTTGTTTTTCTACCAATGTTTGCCGGCAATTTGCAAGCATTCTGATTTTTATTAAAATATTGTAGATATTTGTTCCATAACCGCTTATATTATACCGCCTATAGTAAGTCGTCGTTTATAACATTAATTATATCTGTAAATCAATCAGATTTAGGTTCAAGTGATAGACTTTTGTTAAAAATTTCAAATTCTAAACCCACTCACCAAAGCAATTTATTTATTTTTCATTTTAGTACCCGGCAAGTAATATTTAACAAACATACATAATTATTGATTGTTTGTAAAATTAATACTTTAAAATGTCCATTAGCCATCGGTGTTACCACTATAAAATATTAAATTATTCTACAAATCGGAAAAGAACCCATTTTATTGTGTAATCTTTTTCATAAATATTATTTATCATGCCTTCAGTGTTGCCATAATACGCTAATATTAATGTAGCCACTTACTATAGTACCTACTAACCCGTTACATAGTTACCCCAGTAAAGCAAGTTTGTCAGAACGCTAACGTTCGCGTTTATTTTGCATATTCCTGTTATGTTGGCATTGCATGCAGTGATTAGCCGCGCAAAACTACAAATAATTAACCAACGCGGGAAAACTCGATTCCAATAGTACCTGCGAGTATTCTTATTTTAAAATTACAAGGTAGGTACCTACTTTCGAATAATCTTATATTTAAATTACAAGGGACATGCTCAACTGACTACCGCAGGTTCCTTCACTAAAATATTCATAAAAAAATTAAAAGTCTATTATTATCAAGATTATGGTTTAGTTATCAAAAATCGTACTAGTGAAATGCAAATAAAATTTTTCTCAATTTTATCGACATTTGGTGTTAGCCGTTAATTTGTCACTACTACTACTTTTCCTTATCCGTACCTAATAGTTAATGATGCATAGGAAATTGCATTGGTACACCAAGAGCATCTTGATAATTTTTTCACATGAAGGCAAGATGATAAATATTACGTTTCAGTGCGAGTTCAAGGTATTAGATACAATACTTTTATGAGAAAAACACGTAAAAACTAAATAATAAAAAATAATATTTACCTCTCCGGAAATCGAACCCGTGACCTGGCTTGGTAGCCCAACGCACTAACCACTACACCACGAGGCGGACAATTAAATCATAATATTAATACATAATTTGTAGCAAGAAGTTTACTCACACTAAATGCATTTTTTCATTTCAACACTCTATCAACTTTCTATCTTATATTATGCACCTACATATACTTGCACTTCCACTCCTCAACACCCACATTATTATCTGTAGATAAATTAAAAACGGACTTCAAATAAATATGTAAATGTTACATTGTTTATTGTTCTGTGGCATTCGTACATAATTAGAGTTTAATGTAAAATTCATATGTAAATTTAATAACCCTTCTTTAAATGGTGTAGGTATTATTTTTAAATGTGTGTATTTCTTAGTTGTAATTATAGTGGAATTTATTTTATAAAACGCCATAGTAACTACATATCTTATACTTATACTGTTAAAAATCATACTCCAGGTTTTGATTTAGATATTCGTTTTTATTGAAATAAGATGGTGCAGATACTTCATTATATATATTAACTTGCGTCTGTCGTACGGGGGTTAAAATGGCGGATATCCAATGAAAGATAATTCTACAGACGTGTAGGTAAAGCAGTTCAGGGCCGAGGATAAACGTCAGACGAGGTGGACCGCGACAGTGTGAACGCACCTTAATACTTTCCGTACTAGAGCAGATCAGGTGCATTTGCGAACACGATACTTAATAGTTTTATATTGTGACGTCATAACGGTTGTTAAAGTTTTAAAGTTAAGGATAATTCAGAAGGCATAGTTAAGTGATTACTCTTAAGTAAACTATTGTATCCATTACCTACTTTAACAAACGTTAGTAATTTATTAGCAAATATTGGTCAATCCTTATTAGATGAACTGATATAAAATCTATTGAGATTAAAAAAACATAGACTTGGTGGATATTCCACGATTTAAAATCTAATACTAGATATATGTAGCCAAGAATAAACACAAGCGCCATGTTCAAGTGCCCTTCAAAACCTGTTCGTCTTATTCAAGCATTTAAAAATATTTCCTTCTCATTATTTTGCTAAAAGACTGTGCTTTTAACCATCACTAAGTTTGGCAATAAAGCTAATATTACATACCATTCGAGTTTAGTATTTAGCACTCTTGCGGGTTTCGTTTTGACCTCGCGTTAATATCTTTTAAACCGAGTATCAATTCTAATATTAATAACTGTAGCACGCCCCAAGTTGCAATGTCATCCAATCTGGATGTTGGTTTGTACATTGAGATATATACATAATGTATGTAAAAAGTTCATTTTATTATTCATACCGAACATTAACCGGTTTCTTTAACAATGCCCGCCTTCTCCGGTACCAAGGAAACTAAGCCTTACTTCAGACAGACATCTCATTACTTATCATGATAAAGTTTGAGAAATAATATTTGATAATAACAATGAAGAAATATTTGTTATGAACTATTTTATTATGTGTCTAATGTAGCAGCAGTTGTGTCTACCGTATTTTTTGCTATTGTATGAATGTATATTATTTTTTTTCTTGTCCTATACGAAATATATGTGGCATATTTCGTGGCAGATTTCGTGTCATCCGTGGATAAATAATGGTTTTATACAAGTAATAAAGTAAACACTTACATTATTTAGTATTAATTTTATCTACACTTTTTACTCTAACACAAAATACACTAATACATCACACCCTACCGCACCACACCACACGCCACACAAACACATCACGCAAACACATTTTATTTTGAGCTTAATAGTATTTTCACTCTTTCTTGTTGTTATATGCATATATTATATATTGATGTATAAAATGTGAATTCTGTAATTGGCCTCATTATCAGCTCCTTATATTGTATATTTATATTATTTTTGTTCATGGCTGTTGATTTCCAATATTTTTTTTTAATAAAGAAACATTTAAAATACTCAAATATTTCAAAAGCGCCTCTTCGGCCTGTTTTAAAATAGTCGGAAATAACTGTGCCAGAAAGCAGAAACAAGTCGTGCTGGAGTGGGATTCGAACCTACAGATTCCAATCCGGAAACCTCGATCTATGATTAGTCAAAATATTGTTCATGCATCTAATTATGTGTGAATTTGAAAGTTCCATCTCAGAATATACATTAATGGAAATATTTGATTACTAACCAAGTGATCAGGTTTAAATGACAGCTGACTCTTTTTTGGAAATTTTATTAGATTTTTTACGATGAGATAAGTCAATACATAGAACACGTGTGCTGTGGCCACATTCTACAAACGCTGACATTATTCAAAGAGAAAGGCCCTTACATTTTTCATTCCTTGCTTACATAAATACATATTAAGTCACAAGATGTGATTAATAGTAATTTCTATTTGCATAGTAAGGCGCACAATGAGTGTATGCGGTTGGCTCAGAGATGTTAAATAGTTGAATAAATCGCGGAAGAATCTTATACCCATACTGTTCGACTACATGCCTGCATGTACTTTAACGCCTAAAATCATTATTTCATCATCATACCAGATCCGCTCCCTATGTGGAGCAAATGGATTCCACAAAGTGCCTCCCCAAAATAAGCGATCGGCCGCCAGCTCCCGCGCATCCTCCCAAGTCAGGTCCACGTCCCGCAGCTCCGACGCAAACTACTGATGGATTAATCATTATTTAAAAATATGTATTTTAAACTTAAACTACCAGGCTTTTTATTTAACACTAATCATTGCTATAAATTAAACCATGTTATTATTTTTTATAATGTAAATATTATTCGACCAGGTACGGCATTCTAGAATAAATGCCGTCAATCAAACCAGTTAGTAATTTCGAAGATTCTCGCACGGTTTTAAAGTCATAAGTCTTCAGCATAAGTCCCCAGGTACGCAGATGTAAACAGTGTATTGAGTCATGAATCACGGAGCCTAATGGACGACATCCGCGATGTTAACTAAAGACATGGGCGCAATAAGAGCGTATGAGCGGATACGCTGTTTTTAAGTAAAATAGCTTTAATATTTCCGTGATTACAATAACTCAAATCAAATTTAAAAACTACCACTAGATAGTGTTCATAGCGATACTTTTGTGACTAGTTGGTTCGCTCCCTTATAGGAACCGTATAATTGGGTTCTTCCGATTTTTTCATTTTTTATTTAAAAAAATGATTGAAAAATTACAATATCAAGGGAATTTTTTAATTTTTTTTACGATGTCATATGAATTTTCTAGCGCGGTTTGAAATAGCGCTTTTTGAAATCGCTCGCAAAATCCTCCATTTAGCGCGCATGCGGTGTGACGTCACAGCAATATAGGCGTTCACTAGGGAATGAATTTCCCGCCTTCCACAGTAGACGGATATGACGTCATTAGCCAATAACGGGCGTTAAAAGTCACTCGTAATTTCGTGTTTTTAAAACATTAATTTATATATGAAAACAAAACTATTGATCATTGTATTTTATATCGATTGTAAAAATATACTTTAAATATTTATAGCGTTTTCAAGGATATTCATGCTATCGGGAAGAACCCCATTGACCCATCTATTGAGATTGGCTAGTATTGACTACGATGACCGATGACGAATAGTAAAATATAATTAACAACATTTTCAACGTTTACAAATACTAATAGACAAATTACTGGATTATACCCATGCTGGGCTGATATCAGATATTATTGATATCCCAACAGAGACAGAGAAACTCTGGAAACTCTGGAAACGAATGTGGGTTATCTAGGCGTTTACAGGGCTTATGACCTGTCATTGGCTGGGTTAAGTGGGCCACTTGATGTACTACAACATTCCCCATTCCGCCCATCATCTGATAACCATATATGACAAATTTTTGAAACTACTATATATCGAGTTGGTACAGAAGTATCCACATTTGAGTTGGTTTATCAACAGTTTTCAACATTTTTTTCCTCTAGTGACATCTGTTGAGAAGAAAACCCAGCCAATGACAGGTCATAAGCCCTGTAAACGCCTAGATATCCTACATTCGTTTCCAGAGTTTCCAGAGTATCTCTGTCTCTGTTGGGATATCAATAATATCTAGTAAAATATAAAATTAGTATATAATGGTGATGAAAATTGATTCCAATTTTAAAATTTCAAATATTCTCACGTGCTGTATGATTTTTCACTGGGTATTTTCGGTATTGAATTTTTTTTATTTGCAATGACAGCGTTTAATTTTCTGGCATTTATTTTTTATTAAATAATGAATTCCAAAATATCTTTATTGTAATACACAAAATACGCTCTTATTGCACACAACTTACAGTGGCATCACCATTCTAACGTCCCAGTGGTCAGTGGTTAGAAATCAGGAAACGAGTCGCCGATCGCGCGTTTAAAAAAGAAAACTATTCGAAACCTGACGCGCGCGATTCTTTCTTCTAACTTTGTTTTTCCGGCGCTCATTTTCCAGTTGGTTTTAGAAATTCCACTGTCTCGGGAAACCGGATCTCAAGGTAAGGCGTTATTACTAACGTAATGCTGTACTGTTCAACTAGAAAACCTGCTGACTTTACCACAGCTGTACTTGTATATTCGCAAGGGGTCAGTTTGTTACTCAAACTTTGCGAAACTGCACCTTACAATCATTTAAACATAAAAAGACCTAGCATTTATTACACCACAACTCACCCCTCAATCAGTTTCATTTATAAAAGATTATCTTAGCTAGTTATTAAGAATTTAAAAGAAATCATAATTTTAATATTCTGAATAATCGGTGTGATTCTGAATAATGAGAAGACGTATAAAAAATGCGTAAAAAAGGGAAGCCCCTGCTTAGCCTTTCTATGACTTTATGGCTATTTTTTATTTACTTAAAATTGAATTTAACGAGATCAAGAAAAAAAAATAAAACTGGGGATCGTATCTGGAAATCAAATCCCTTAATAGTTAGATCCCATACTATCAATATCGTTGCACTCAGAAAACGTGCTGCAACAGCGCCATGCGTTCTCTGGGCGCATTTAAAAAAAAAAAATATTTATCTAACTTAAAATATGAATTAAAAAACTCCTCTTAGAGCGCTAGGATAAAAAAATACCGTTTTTTTTTTTTATTTATTTAATACTCAATATGCCCACCACCAAAAATTTTTTGTATCCTATCAAGGGTTATTTTATAACTACCCTCAGAAGAAAGTATTTTTTTAATGACGTAATACTAATACTATGTTAATTTAACTAGCTTACAAATATTTTTCAAAGCTGATTGAAAAACTGTTCGATAAAATTATAAATAAAATAATTACTTCTCGCTTAGCGCTTTTGTAATAGTCTCTGCATTATCTACCAACACATCACGTCATGATGTGGTGACAGCAACTAAGTAAATACTTATCTATGTGCAATTTAAGGTTGACGAACTCTGCTATTTAAATATATCTTCTGCTGTTTATCCAATCAACATTGCGTTATTACCTTTCTATATTAATGTTCTAACTACTTAAGAAAAAAATATGGTTTGGTGTAGAAGTGTATACTTAAGAAAAAAATGTAGTAACAACCTATGTAAGTGATTTATGACATCGGTTGAACAAGTTGCCATTCAGTTTGATTTTATTGGATGAGTTAACTAATCTCTTACCGTCCTAAGTCTTGTCAAAAATACTACAAAAATATTTAAAATGTGAAGTTAATATTCAAATATACTGAATAACAAATTATTTCAAAAAAGCTCAATTTTGTACATTCATAGATACTTCTTTTGAAAGCGTTGTATTCTCATTGTAAAATAATCGAATCCAATACCTAGGAAAACGTATCAAAAATTCTAACTTGTACTTGAAATATCCCAGTAAGAAATTGGTTTTAAAATTTTTACGTGAGTGCCATAATGTAATGTACGTCTAAGATTTGGGGATAAAAAAAAAAAAATAAAGAAATAATGACGTGAATGTTAAAATATCTGAATTTGTATTCAGATAACATTGTACATAGGATAGGTATATTGGTAACTTCTGTTAGCTGTACTTATTGTGCTATGTATAAATTCAAACGTTTGACATTTCGTAATAAGTGTGGGTTAATTCTATCTGAATATTCATTTGCCAATGAAGTCTTTTTCAAGGACTTGATAATAATTTGTCAGTACAAAACGCCTTCTATTGCAATGCATTTCTGTATAATGTTAATAATTTATAACCTTTTTATAGAGTCAGTGTTGCAATCGAATTTTGCAGTCAAACTCTTCCTGGTAATACAAGTACATGTATGTTTGTATCGCTAAAATCTAATAATAAAACCAACCAACCATTCCTATGATAATAAAACAGCAATCTTAATAACATCAAATGTGTTTTGTCTGCTTAGTAAAATTTAAAGTGTATATTAATAATTGCTTACGCTGAACTGGTACTGAAACTTTCCTTCGTAACAAATGATCAAGATACACTGCACTCGGTATACCAATGCAGTGCTTTACGCTCTATTCGATGTGAGAGATCAGGGTTGATAAAACTAGGGATAGAGGTATAAATATTGTGTTCAACATTATTATATGGAGAGTACGTATTTTGTGTCTTTATCACTAATGTTTTAGTCTTCGTTTATGACTCAAAGAATTGTTTTTATCCATGACAAAGTGGCAACACTCCTCACGACTTGTACAGAAATTCTTGATTGATTATACCGGTATTTAATGATGAATACATTAAGATTACTCATACTATGAGTATTGCATATTTTATAACACCCACCGAGGTAACAGTAAAATTTGACACGTTTAATTTAATTTAAGGCAAAAAATCAAATTCCTATGTGAGTAATAACCTATTTTATGCATTTTCTCACCACAGATATGTAATTTAAAAAATATTTTATACGTTTTGAGAATATCACCATTTAATACGTACTATTGTGGTGATTTGTAATAACATGAACAAATATGTTATTTCTTATTTAAATATGAGTAAATTCCATTGCAAAACTTTGAACTTTTACTCCTAATAAAGCTTCGCCTGATTAGGTACTACAGATCGGCAAGTGGTAGTGAGAAATAGCGAATAAAATTAAACAAGAGTGTCAGCTGTTTCGCCATACGATACTGTTTAAATAGTGTCGTTCACCCAAACCTAAAGTATTGCCCGGGAAATCTGAATTTCATAGAACTAAATGCTATTTGTCTAACTCCGTATTACAGTACTAATCATTGTATTAATTAATATTTTTTTTTATTTGCGCAAAGTTGCATTAAATTAGTATT
Source organism: Micrasema minimum (assembly GCA_022494985.1). Classification (NCBI taxonomy): domain Eukaryota; kingdom Metazoa; phylum Arthropoda; class Insecta; order Trichoptera; family Brachycentridae; genus Micrasema; species Micrasema minimum. Next base: position 15,831 of record JAGVSP010004888.1, read on the forward strand.
ACCCAATACGTGCACTAATTTAAAATAAATATTATTAAAAGACATTTTTCAGATTAACAATAGGTATTCTAAAAATATGCTTCTTGCTTTTCAAATACAAATAAACTTAAAGAAGTTTGCAGAATTAATTTCGTTAATTTTCAGGAGAGCCAAGTGTGTATAAATGTTTTTTCATAATATTTCATTTATTAAAAAAAAAAAATTCACGGAGCATGATGATAATATTTTGTAACAGCTTATTGTATTATATTTCTTGACACTCACAAGCTTGAAGAATGTTTTTATTGAAAATGAGTATTCAAAATTTCCTGAAAATTGTGTAATTGCCGGTAAAAAGTTATTTAATTATTATATCTATAGTGACTATTTTGTTATCTAGTATAAATGACAAATATTTAATACACTGCACATATTTTTGTTTTCTCCGGTGTGGATATTGTGTTGAGTTTTTCTTTCATAAAATGGTTATCAATGAATGGGTCAGCGTGAAGTGTTGTGGTATTGTTATTCCTGGGAAACTCTGAGAATAACAATAGTCAGTAATGTAATTATTTCGCGTTATATTTGGATCACAGTAGCTCATGTCAATTAATTCTCGCCACTTTAGCGAATCTAGGTGAGTATCTGCTAGTTTCTACGATTTATTTAAAGCACTTTCTTGGTTATTCAAAGTGCATTCATGATTTGAATAATTGATAAGGTAGAAGTGTAATGTATACAGGTTTGAAGTTTTTGCGCTCAGAAGAGAGTTGATGAAATTCATATAAATAGTTAATTTTATCATCTTACTTAGAAACAGAAGGCTTGCAGGTGTTAGAAAATATCATAATTTTAAGCGAAAATTCATTTTACGTCGATTCAGTCATTTTCGATTTTTTAGTTATTACTTTCAACGGAAATACCGACATTAAAAAGTAAAAACTGACTTTCGATTAAATTTTACCTAGTTTAGTTTTTTAAAGTACTTAAGTGCTTTTTTATATCAGTGAGTAAATTAAATTAATTAGCTCAAGTTAATTAACAATAATTTAGTGGCTTTTACTTGCAAAAATAGATAAAAAATCCAATTTTATGATTTTCAATGTAAAGTGTGTTTTTCCTGTATAAATCGTACGTCAATTTCATTTTATATTCGATGTATCTAATAAGTAATCGCTGGTCACCGATTTATGGTATAAACATTGAAACCATGCATTTTCTCCGAGTTTCATCTGAAGCCTACAAACATCAAATAACCTCGGAGGGAAATGCATGAATCCACGTGTTTACACTGTAAATTGGCGGCCGAAGATTACTTAACACATTCTTCAGGTAAGGCTTCGTAACGTAAAGAACAGATTTTTACTTACACCAGAACATTACTTTTTTTCAATGCTATTATGCATAGCCAGATGTTAAATAGACAAATATAATTATGCACTCATAATGCTATTCGTATTGAGAACTAAAATAAGCTGATTAAACTTGAAATACTCAATTTTGGTCTGGCACATGTCTGTACAATTATGTTTGCCATTCCATGTGTAAACCAATTTGTGTGTTACGGTAGCGTGTTTTATATCACAGATTAAATTATTAAAAGTTATCATGAATATCTATGGATTACCTTTTCTACTTTTAAATGTATATAATGAATTACTTTCAAATTAAACTATCCATTTCAGTTAACTCCTTATCCACACCCAAAGATGCATAGGACACACCAAATCATTGAAAAATAATAATTATTACGTCGTATATCGCATTTTTATTACAGTTTTTTATTTTACGTTGGTTCGGTCATGTAGAGCGAATGGATGATGAAAGAACGGCTAAAAAAATATTTGATGCGACTGTACCTGGATGTAGAAATCGAGAAAGCC